>OZ035999.1:5971675-6019175 GCA_964035015.1 Corallium rubrum | reverse complement strand
AGAATTGGAAGAGAAAGATAAGAAGAAAAAGAAAGAAAGAAAGAAAGAAAGAAAGAAAGAAAGAAAGACAGAAAGAAAGAAAGAAAGAAAGAAAGAAAGCGAAAAACGAAAACGGTTAAAAAAAACAAAGACAAGAAAAGAGGAATGGGGGAAGAAAAAGAAGGTGGCAAGACAGAGGAAAGTGTAGGAAATAAAAAAAGAAGAAAGAAGAAAGCGGTGCCAAGACAAAGCAATTCATGGAAAGGCAAGAGATAAATTTAATGACAGTTTGCAAAATGACCTGTTGTTGTGATGAGGACATCATCAGACCTTGTTGTAAACGGTACGCCTGTTCCGTCACAGCTTGACTCGGAGAATGATTTCTGGACAGGCACTTCTCGATCTACAAGAGGAAAACGTTACACCTTTGAATATGGCAAATACAAAATAATTGTCACGTTAACTCTATTACAAACCAATTATTCAAAAATACTTCATCAAAAATGTAATTACGTCGGTTAACCCCGTGACTACCAAGGCTATTCCCTTAACGAGTAAAATCGTCTGGCGTTAGCCAGAGTAAAGGGCCGTTTACATGAATCCGGATTGCGTTTCAATCCGGATGGAAATGCGAAGTCAATCCGTGTTTACATGGGAATTGGGTTTCTGGGTTGAAATCCGCGGGAAATTTAAAATCCGTAAATATTAGAAAACACGCATGCATTGTTTGTTCTAGTCCTCTCTGTCACGTTTTTCGTTCCGGAATGATATCTCACACCAGGTACCGCCTTTACATGATTCTGGAACGAAATTTCAATCCAGAATGAGATTACAATCCGGAACGAGAACCGGATTGAACTCAATCCGGAATGAACTAAATCCCAATCCGGATTCATGTAAACAGATAAAGGGATTTGATCAGAAGCGGAATGAGTTCAATCCTGATTGAAACTCAATCCGGATTCATGTAAACAGCCCCTAAAATACTAAAATACTAAAGTGCTATTTTCTGCTGGCTGAGGAACGAAAGAAGCAGAAAATGTTTTCTCACACACTGCTGGGGGCATGATGGGTAATCAGGTGTATAGGGGGGGGGGGGGGGTGCGGATTGACCTCTAATCCCACCAACCCTTCCCCTTGTAAAAGTATGTCAGTGGTTTGAAGTTTTAATTGTTTGGTTATGTGGAGAGTACGATTGAACTGCTATTAGTCATCCTGTATTTAGTCATAGTCAATCGAGATATGGTCTGGAAACTCGGCAAACTTCAAAGCGCCTATAATGAGCTGTGATTTTATGTTGAACCGTACCTTACACCGTGCACATCCTTTGTTTTAGGTTTATTAATATTTAAATAGCACGGTTGAGTGATTGAACTGAAACGTTGCTATTTGACAATTCGTTCATTATACTAAAATACAATGTGTTCAGTGACCGTACACCGTGCACAAAAATGCATAAAGGCGAACGAAAAGATAGACCAAAGACTTTAGCTGAGTTTCCAGACCATATATCTCGATTGACTATGATTTAGTTTATTTCAAGTTGAGCTGTAATAGGTAATAGTAATGCGATGTAAAGCTGTGATAGCTATCTGTGGTTAAATAAAGGTTAAGCTTGCGGCGGATGCTGCAGCAGCTCCCTGCAGCTGTATGCGAGAAGGTGCGTCTACATGCGTGCTTGGGGGAGTCAAAAGGTTAAACAATCTTACTTGTTTCAGTGCTTTCTCCGTTGCTGGTTTTAAACACAAGGCGACGTCAGTGATTGGTATAGGCATGGACTGCAAAGTCAAATTGCTGCGGGAAAATGTTTGGTTTTAGTCGATATATGTATACCATGAGTAATCAGGGCCACCGAGAGAAATTGTGAGGCCTGGGGCAAATTGTCGATTTGGGGGCCCTGATGACGTCACATGGGTCGATTTGGGGCCCATGCTGACGACATACCTATATACATGTAGTGTATGTTCTAGGGATTATTGGTGAAGGAAAATTCGAGTGTAGAATATATACATTTTAAGACCAAACTGGGACCAGTTGCGAAGAATGTATATATTCTACACTCGAATTTTCCTTCACCAATAATCCCTAGAACATGCTATGTAATCGAGTGAAATGCCCAATATTACTTCTAATAAACCCAATTCTCTCCTGGCATTACCACCTTAATGTATACAGAACTCGCGATCAAGCTCTCGGCAACGGCCTCCGTGGCTCAGTGGTCAGAGCATTGCACTAGAATCGCAAGGTCGTGGGTTCGATTCCTGCCGGAAGGCCTGTGTAGTTGCATTTTTCGCAACTGGTCCCGGTTTGGTCTTAAAATGTATATATTCTACACTCGAATTTTCCTTCACCAATAATCCCTAGAACATGCTATGTAATCGAGTGAAATGCCCAATATTACATGTAGTGTATGTGTGTGGTACGTTTGCGAGCTTGGTGTGATGTAATAGACGTTTGGTAGACGTTCGTCAAACTCAATGGACCTTTCCGCACGAAGTGCGTGGATAACGCGTTGAGAGATCTGATTGGCTCTCGCAAAACTTCGGACATCCAAAACTTCAGAGAAACATTGGACATTAGCCAATCAGATTTGTCAAAAAGAAAGATCACGTGATCCAGTCACTTCATGCGGAAAGGTCTATTACTCAGAAAAGATTTCTGAACCCCAAGCTCGCAAACGTACCACATACACTACATGTATACTACAGCTTATTATATCTTAGAAGAACTGTAGGGAAACTAAACGTTATCCTGCTCAACTCTTTGTGTCAGTATAAAAGAAAAGATGACTTACTTTTCCAACGCCAAGGCAATATCACGAAGACCATTTTGTGTCACGTTATTTCTGTCCCAGTGAATAGTCCTATGAGAAGATATTAAGAATAAAATCGCGACGTCATTGTACAGTTCACTTTAGCTTAGACAGAAATAGTCTCAGTAAATACAAGTAGTTTTCACCTCAGTTTGTTGTTAATTTGCAAAGCTTTTGCTAACACTCTTGCTCCTTCGTCGCCCATCATATTACCACTGTGAAAAGATGAAGAATACGTTAAATATGCTTCAAATATAACTTTTGGCGGAAAACGCCATGAACAAGAATTATCACTGAAGGACTAACTGACCGACCGACCGACTCGACCGACCGACCGACCGACCGACCGACCGACCGACCGACCGACCGACCGACCGACCGACCGACCGACCGACCGACCGACCGACCGACCGACCGACCGACCGACCGACCGACCGACCGACCGACCGACCGTTCATCGATCATCTTCCACTGCTACAGTACCTCTTATCGTCTCCCTTTGCTATCACCACCACCAATCATCTTCCTCAGTTGCCACCACCCATTCTTACCTAATATCCAACTCCGTCAATGACTCGTTAGTTCCCAACGAATCAAACAATAGTGTAATACTTTGCTTTAATCTTGAATCAGCTAAACTTAACAATTCTATTGGCTACAAAGAGAGAAAAGCACATATACAGGTTCGATACCGAAAAATTGTTAAATTACACAGGTTGTCAAAATTGTAAATATACTACCTGCCCGGATTAAGAATGAAATCACTTACAGAATTTTCAGTGGAAATCAATTTAATCAATGACTCCAGTATGTTGTTGAGGTTTCTGGAGAGAAGAAAAGCAATATATTGAATACAGTACCTAATTTCGTCAGTGTTGGAGTCTTGAAAAAATATTGTCATAGACAAAAACAAATACAGAGATAGAAACAGACACGGACACAGACGTTAACGCGGACACAGACCCGGACGCAGACACAGACACAGACACAGACACAGACACAGACACAGACACAGACACAGACACAGACACAGACACAGACACAGACACAGACACAGACACAGACACAGACACAGACACAGACACAGACACAGACACAGACACAGACACAGACACAGACACACGGACACGGACACAGACCCGAACACAGAATGTCACAGACATGGAAACAGACGTGGACAGACACAGTCCTGGACACAGACACAGTCCTGGACATAGACACGGACACGGACGCGGACGCAGACAAACCACAGACAGAGATGCTAACGCGGACACCGACACAGACAGACACGGACAAAGACGTGGACAGACACAGTCCTAGACACAGACACAGACACAGACACAGACACAGACACAGACACAGACACAGACACAGACACAGACACAGACACAGACACAGACACAGACACAGACACAGACACAGACACAGACACAGACACAGACACAGACACAGACACAGACACAGACACAGACACAGACACAGACACAGACACGGACACGGACACGGACGCAGACACATCACAGACAGAGACGCTAACGCGGACACAGACGCAGACGCAGACGCGAATACGGACACGGACACGGACACGGACACGGACACGGACACGGACACGGACACGGACACGGACACAAAACCAAAAACGATTTTACCAATGAGGAGTGTTCAGTTTCAGATACCTGCTTTTGTTGCAGTTTTGCCCAATATAGAGCTTCTTGATCGATGTATTTTGACACAAACTCTCACAGAGAGGAATCAAGTCCGATTCGAATCCTAATAATTGTGACAAGAAATTAAATAATAATAAGCAAAATAAAGTATTGGTTATAAGTATTGGTTTTTAAGCTCAAAGTTTGTAATGTTTTGCATATACTTCATGCTGCGCAAGCTGTCGCTTGTTGTCAATACCCAGTTTTCTAAGTCGGGGTTTTAGACATAGTAGACTGGAAAAACTTTGGGAAAGTCTATTTTAAGGCAGTGCTCGCGGTTAGACAGCTAGTCCCTAAGAAAAGATATACCTATGACCTATAGGGCAACCTATAGACCTTATTCAAAAATGGACGCCGAATTAAAATTCTTTTATATACATATAAATTAGCCCTTATGAACTCGTTTTCATGTGTGAAATTCAAAAGAATTTTTACTTTAAAACGAGGTCATAAGGGCTAATTTATATGCACATAAAAGAATTCTAATTCGGCGGCCATTTTTAAATAAGGTCTATAGGATTCTATAGGTGGAACTTTTCCTATAGGCGACCTATAGAGTAGTCTATAGGCCATTCTATAGGATTCTGTAGGTTTCTATAGGCAACTGGAATATTTCCTATACGTGACCTATAGGAATACGTGCGCATCAGAATGACTCAGGTCGGGATAAAACTCATTTCAGTTCATAACATCTAGCTGAGGTCGCCGTATAATTGAGTTTGGAAATTTAAATGCACATGAAAATGAATACTGTCAGTCTTTGCCTGATGTTATGAATTGAAATGAGTTCAGGGGCGTAGCCAGGATTTTGAAAGGGGGGGAGCTGAAATCAGAATAAATTTTTAGGGGGTCCGGGGGCATGCCCCTCCGGGAAATTTTGAAATCGAGAGTCGCTGAAATGCTAACTTCCTGACTTTTGTAGGAAGATTTTACAGACCATAAAGGTTAAAAAACGTCATATAAAATACTCAAAACACGCAAACGTCACATACTCAGCAGATACATGGATCGCGAATGTCGACTGCGCATCAGAATGACGCGTTCTGAGTCGGGATAAAACTTAATTAACCTTATAATATCAGACTAAAGCTGCAGTTTTCATTTGCATTTTCATTTACATTTCTGAACTCATTGCACTGAATTCCTCAATGTTATAAATTGAAATAAGTTTTATCCCGACTCAGAACGCGTCATTCTGATGCGCAGTCGACATTCGCGATCCATGTATTGAATACACTGTTTACAGTTTATCTCCTGACATAATTCATATTGCATCAGTTTTGTAGTGACATGTCTATTGTTTTATATCTAAAGGGGGGAGCCGCGGCTCCCACAGCTCCCCCCTGGCTACGCCACTGAATGAGTTTGATCACGATTCAGAACTGAGATTCGAAAATCGTGTATAGGCACCTATAGACTTCTTTCGTAAGGGGTAGCTCAATGGTAAAAGCGTCTGGCTGGCCTTTCGCTGGCAAATATTTTCGTCAAAATTTTCTCTCTGGTGCCATACACTACCGTCTAGTTTAATATTATAAAAAAGGAATTCATTTTAAAACTTTAATAAACAATAAAACGACAACATTACCATTATCACTAAGGTCTAGGCAACGAAGGTTAGTAATTTGACTTAATGGACCTGTTAATGCTCTTATCCCAGCGGTTTTAAGCTGAAACGTAAGAAGGAAAAACGATTCAATTCACTATAAAAGCAGCATAGCAAAATGAACATCTGAGAAATATCAACACACGCAAGCTGGTAGCAAATATTCTAGAGAACTTTTTAAGTCAACCCACATTACCTCATTTTTGCTGATATTAACGCCAACTTCTTTAACTACGTTGTTCTCGATAAGACCAAGACACATGACCCTAAAATAAAGGGACACTTCCTATAAGATACTTATAATACAGCAATAGTAGTATATCCTCTTACTTCTAGTACAACAACAGCAGTTCATCTTCTTCTAGTACATCCTCTTACTTCTAGTACAATAGTAGTACATCCTCTTACTTCTAGTACAATAGTAGTACATCCTCTTACTTCTAGTACAACAATAGTAGTACATCCTCTTACTTCTAGTACAACAATAGTAGTACATCCTCTTACTTCTAGTACAACAATAGTAGTACATCCTCTTACTTCTAGTACAACCATAGTAGTACATCCGCTTACTTCTAGTACAACCAGAGTAGTACATCCTCTCACTTCTAGTACAACCAGAGTAGTACATCCGCTTACTTCTAGTACAACCACAGTAGTACATCCTCTCACTTCTAGTACAACCATAGTAGTACATCCTCTCACTTCTAGTACAACCATAGTAGTACATCCTCTTACTTCTAGTACAACCATAGTAGTACATCCTCTTACTTCTCGTACAACCATAGTAGTACGTCCTCTCACTTCTAGTACAACCACAGCAGTACATCCTCTCACTTCTAGTACAACCATAGTAGTACATCCTCTCACTTCTAGTACAACCATAGTAGTACATCCTCTTACTTCTAGTACAACCATAGTAGTACATCCTCTCACTTCTAGTACAACCATAGTAGTACATCCTCTCACTTCTAGTACACCCATAGTAGTACATCCTCTTACTTCTAGTACAACCATAGTAGTACATCCTCTTACTTCTAGTACAACCACAGTAGTACATCCTCTTACTTCTACTACAACCACAGTAGTACATCCTCTTACTTCTACAACCACATTAGTACATCCTCTTACTTCTACTACAACCACAGTAGTACATCATCTTACTTCTACTACAACCACAGTAGTACATCCTCTTACTTCTAGTACAACCATAGTAGTACATCCTCTCACTTCTACTACAACCACAGTAGCACATCCTCTTACTTCTAGTACAACCATAGTAGTACATTCTCTTACTTCTAGTACAACCATAGTAGTACATCCTCTTACTTCTAGTACAATACATCCTCTTACTTCTAGTACAACCACAGTAGTACATCCTCTTACTTCCAGTACAACCACAGTAGTACATCCTCTTACTTCTAGCACAACAAAATTAGTATATCCCCTTACTTATAGTACAACAAAACTAAGTCCATCATCTGTTATACTGATCTTACATCTACACTGCCCACCAACCTTGCGGCATCCGCCGGAAGACGGCATTCAGATAAGTTGATTTCGTGTAAGGCAGCAGTGCTACTGAAAAACTAAAACATCGAAAAACATTTTATTGTATATTAGAATATAACCAGCAAGTATTAATATTAAGTACAGACGTACTATACAGTATAATATAATAAGCCACTAACTTGTTGAAAACTGGCAGGCAGGTTTGTATCCTTGCTCTTCCTACAACAAAAAATTCAAATGCGTGTTACGTTTTTGAAAAACAATATAGTTGTAAACGCATAGTTTTAGCTCACCTAGTTGTAAATGGATTTCCCGAAAGATTGAGAAAAGCTAGATTCTGACAGCACCCTCTAATTAAAGCACCAAAAATCTGTAAAAGAAGTTAATAGAAGTTAGGGGTTTTTTTTTAAAAAAATTGAATGAGTAAATGAAATTTACTCAAGGTTACTCAAGGTTATCGTCGAGTCTATGCGCGCGTAGCATAGCAGTCATTAGAGTCTTTAAGATCTGCGACGCGGCTAGCTCGACGACGCGGCCCTAAAGGCGTTAAAAAGCAATGCATATAAAAGTAACTGCCGTATTTCATGTAATATATCATACACGAGGAGGAGTGTTTCATCAGGATATCCAAACACTAAGACGTTTGTTGAAAACCGAGGTTTTTGAACAAACTTCGAGGTGTTTAGATTTCCTGATGAAACACTCCTCCGAGTGTATGATATAGCATCTCAAACAAATCAGTATTTTAAGAGAAAATCGAGACGAAAGTTTGCTTAATTTATGTAAATTTCTTCCTCCGATATCCAAACCACCGAAACGGTACTGATTTCATTTGTGTTTTCCTCATGAATTATTAACGAGTTCGAGAAGTTTATATATTAAGCTTGTTTAATGACTTTCAAGACGCTCCAGTTCTTGCTAAAACGACTGTAGTGTCTGAGCTGAAGTCGATGTTAAGAAACAGCTCTCGCTTCTTTGCGTGTTCGCGTTGTTCTGAAGACGTGAAAATACTGAGAGTGGCGTTGTTTACAGAACGAGGACGGTATTGATATATACTCTCGGGATTACAAATTATTCATTCACTCTGTTTCATTTAAAATTCTTTTGTTCTTTAAAGGCGCGTCATCGACTTGCTACGTCGTGGATTTTAAAGTCCCTAGTACTGGCAGACTATGGCGTCATGACAGGTGAATTGTTGCTATACACCTCATGAGTTATGTACATGTAGCGTTTTGTTACGAGACAGATATTGTGCTGTGATGTGGCATCACATCTTTGCTTGCTTGGTACAGCATATGATATGAATTCGCACTTCGATCTGAAAAGTCATTTGCTGTGTTGCGTCTCTGTTGCGAGACGTGTAGCTTGCTGTGACGTAGCGTCACGCTCGCTCCGTTTCTGCTGTTTGGCTTGTCGTCCCACTCAACCACTCCCCTAAAAAACAGATCTACGATTGACAGTAGGTGAGTATTAGTCATTCCACTGATGATCAGTGTGACAGGTGCCGGAGGTTGACCCGTGGCAGAGTTGAGATGATTACCTCTTTTGCTTGGCGAAGCAAAAAGTGGCTTCATGTCTTCGCGCATTTTTGGCACCTACCCTCCCAGTACTCAGAAGTCTCCACACTTACTTGCTCTACTAAACATTCCGTTGAGCTTAAATCCAAATGCGTCAAAGCATTTGCTTGCGCTAAGAAATCACAAATAACCTAAAACAACAAAAATACGGAACTACAATCGTGGAATAATTACATTGGGACACAGCGTATGTCAAGAGATTTCTGTGCGCACGCGATTTATCTTTAAAATGTGCCCTCCCCTTCCCCCTCCGATCAAGGTTGCGACCGAATTTTTGTTTGTTAGGACTCAGAAGTGTCACCTGGAAATCAACATTGATTGGTGGGGGATGGGGGAGGGGTAAAGCAACGTTATTTATCCCACGATAGTGCAATAAGCAAGAAGGAAGTTAATTGATGCTTTAGTGTCCCAATGAATTATTCTCGGATTGTAGTAATTTATGGACTCGACTGACCATTTCTTTGAAATTTAAAATTTAAAAGTATAATCGTCACTTGAACTTACTGTGACACCGTCTTTGAGAAGGTTGTTTGATAAATTTAACCTATCACAAAAAAGACAAATATTAACTCAAAGAAGTACGTTGTTCTAAATTGAAAGTAATTGTTCTGACCTAAAGAGCTTGGAAGTATATAGATATGGTTACTGACCTTGTTAATGACGTTGACATATACTTGCTATTTTTTAGCATCTGACCAATCGTCGAAGCACCTGAAGGACCAAGAGTAAGGACAAATTAAAAATAGATGTTGAGTGTACTGTATATTTATATGTAACCGTACCAGAACTGGTAGTAGTATCAACATCAGCACTAGTGCCAAAACCATGCTACCACCAGCACTAACACCAGAACCAACACACAAGTACCAGCACCAGTACTGGAACTAGCACCAACACCAGCACCAGCACAAATACCAGCCCCAGTACTAGCACCAGAACCAGCACTAGTACCAGCACAAGTACCAGCACAAGTACCAGCACTTGTAAGTACCAGCACAAGTACCAGCACTAGTACCAGCACAAGTACCAGCACTTGTAAGTACCAGCACAAGTACCAGCACTTGTAAGTACCAGCACAAGTACAGCACAAGTACCAGCAAAAGTACCAGCACAAGTACCAGCACAAGTACCAGCACAAGCACCAGCACAAGTACCAGCACTTGTAAGTACCAGCACTTGTAAGTACCAGCACTTGTAAGTACCAGCACTAGTAACAGCACAAGTACCAGCACTAGGACCAGCACAAGTACCAGCACAAGTACCAGCACTTGTAAGTACCAGCACAAGTACCAGCACTAGTAAGTACCAGCACTAGTACCAGCACAAGTACCAGCACTAGTACCAGCACTTGTAAGTACCAGCACAAGTACCAGCACTAGTAACAGCACAAGTACCAGCACAAGTACCAGCACTAGTACCAGCACAAGTACCAGCACTTGTAAGTACCAGCACAAGTACCAGCACAAGTACCAGCACTTGTAAGTACCAGCACTAGTAACAGCACAAGTACCAGCACAAGTACTAGCACAAGTACTAGCACAAGTACCAGCACAAGTACCAGCACTTGTAAGTACCAGCACTTGTAAGTACCAGCACAAGTACCAGCACAAGTACCAGCACAAGTACCAGCACAAGTACCAGCACAAGTACCAGCACAAGTACTAGCACAAGTACCAGCACTAGTACCAGCACAAGTACCAGCACAAGTACCAGCACAAGTACCAGCACTAGTACCAGCACAAGTACTAGCACAAGTACCAGCACTTGTATGTACCAGCACTAGTACCAGCACAAGTACCAGCACAAATACCAGCACAAGTACTAGCACAAGTACCAGCACTAGTACCAGCACAAGTACCAGCACAGGTACCAGCACTAGTACCAGCACAAGTACCAGCACTAGTACCAGCACTTGTACGTACCAGCACTAGTACCAGCACTTGTACGTACCAGCACTAGTACCAGCACAAGTACCAGCACTAGTACCAGCACTTGTAAATACCAGCACAAGTACCAGCACTAGTACCAGCACTTGTACGTACCAGCACTAGTACCAGCACTTGTACGTACCAGCACTAGTACCAGCACAAGTACCAGCACTAGTACCAGCACTTGTAAATACCAGCACAAGTACCAGCACTAGTACCAGCACTTGTAAGTACCAGCACAAGTACCAGCACTAGTACTAGCACAAGTACCAGCACTTGTACGTACCAGCACTAGTACCAGCACAAGTACTAGCACAAGTACCAGCACAAGTACCAGCACAAGTACCAGCACAAGTACCAGCACAAGTACCAGCACTAGTACTAGCACAAGTACCAGCACTTGTACGTACCAGCACTAGTACCAGCACAAGTACCAGCACTAGTACCAGCACTTGTAAGTACCAGCACAAGTACCAGCACAAGTACTAGCACAAGTACCAGCACTTGTACATACCAGCACTAGTACCAGCACAAGTACCAGCACTAGTACCAGCACTTGTAAGTACCAGCACAAGTACCAGCACTTGTAAGTACCAGCACTAGTAACAGCACAAGTACCAGTTCCAGTACCAGTACCAGCTCCAATACCAGCACTAGCACCAATATCAGCACCAGTACCAGCATTTAAGCACCAGCACCAATACCAGTTAGCACAAGCACCAGTACCAATACCAGCACCAGTACTAGCATCAGTACAAGCACAAGTACTTAAGCACCAGAACCAGGTAGCACTAGCACCAGTACTAGTACAGTACTAGCACCAACACCAGTATCAGTACTAACCCCAGCTCAAACACTAGCACCAAGTTGTGTGTCCATTAACATTAGGCATTGACCATTCCGAACTTCAAAAAATAGAACCATAAAATAATGTACCTTTATTGGTAATACCAGTTTCATGAAGATTTAGTGAAGCTAATCCATGAGAAAGTTTGGAGAAACCACCTACGAGGTGAGTTATTCCTTGAAGATCAAACAAGAAAACCAAAAATAAATAAAAGGTTAATACTTATAGTGTGTACATATTTAATATGCATTGGCAAGGTACCTCTATCTTCTGATGATAAGTTGTTGGATAAATCAATCTTTTCTAAAGCTGACTTTGGATTTGAAGTCAAGGCGGTTGCCAGTTTCTGACAAAATTCCCTAGGAATGTAAAACATACATGTATAAAGAGAAAAATCCATAGTTGTGATTGTATTGGAATACTACAAACTTTCAAGCAGAGCCCTTCATCAGACTTGCTTCACTTTGCCCTATAAAATTAGGTCCCATGCACCTGTCCAATGGAGAATTTCCAAGCAATTTATGTACTTATAAAAATGGTCTACATTCACTGAAGTTATATATTACCTTCCCACGGAAACGCCATCAAGAACGAGCTCCTCGATCGTTGTTGACCGTTTTACCACCTTGGCAATAACTTCTTGAATCTCCGCAGACTATAGAAAAATATATCATTTATATAACTGAAGAGAACAATTCTTTTTAGCTCCATGCAGTTAATTCAAACAGCTAAAATTTGTGTAACTTACCAATTTGTAAGACACGCACACAAGCTTTGTAAACCAAGCATTGTATTCAAGGGTGGCAATGACTGGTACAAGCTCTCTAAAAGTACAACATTATAATTTATATTAAAGTTTGGCTAGAAAAAAATTAGATAAAATAAATTAGAACTGTTGTACATTGAAATATGTCTTGAAAATTATGTAAAATAAAAATTCTACATTATTTTTTTGTTTCATTGTACAGTACCTGTCTGTACCATAATTGCACTATTAATTAGCAACATACCAGTCATTAACCTACATAAAAGCAATCTCAATACATAATTTCTATATTTACCTCGGTTCTAGGTGGTCAAAATCTTGAATATTAAATTCTTTGGTATCATGAGATAAATAAATGGTGTCTATATCCTAAAATATAACCCAGAATTGCCAATGGTTAAAAAATTTAAAAATTGCCCAGAACATGTTTTGGAATATACTTCTTACAGTCAAACTGGATGTTCTTTACCACAAGACCTTGCAATATTGACAGTAGTAGCTATAAAATACACGGTGACTCCTTGGCAAGTTGCTAAAAATTCACATTTTAAATATCGAACTTCAGATACTGTGATTTTCAGTTGAACTTGGAGACAGGACATTTTATTGAAACGTTTGATCGTTTCACAATTTGACACATTTCCATGCAAAATTTGAATGTTTGTGCATTTTGACCAATAGAAATTAAGGTGTTCCTCAAACTTTTAAATTTGCCCATGACAACATTCAAATTCCAACATGATGTTTTGAATTCCCCTTTTCAACTTGTGCATTTCAACAATCAAACTTTTAAATAAAACTATCTATCTCCAAGCTCAACTGAAAATCGCAGTAACATGAAGTTTACTTAGAGTTATTTGTTCAATGTTGCTATCAATATTGCAAGGTCACATGGGAAAGAACATCTGGTTTGACTGTAATCCCACAACACGCTCGCAAACACCTATAGATCGCATGTGATTTTCTTGTTATGACCATCTTTTCAAGTACCTGTACATATTTGTACAAATGTATACAGTCCTTTTCGTTTGACGCGTGCGATCGCACACGCACGCGTTGGCACACGCGTGAACCCAACTGCGCGTGCTGTTTATTGCATGCGTGAAAAGCCATGTTCAATTGTTCGTTCACATTGCAATTGTGAAAATGTGTGAAAGTTTCAGTAATATGTCACATCTCACAACGTAACGTAAGGTGTCACAACGTAACGGAAGGTGTCACAACGTAACGGAAGGTGTCACAACGTAACGTAAGGTCTCACAATGTAATGGAAGGTGTCACAACGTAACGTAAGGTCTCACAACGTAATGTAAGGTGTCACAATAAGGTCTCACAACGTAACGGAAGGTGTCACAACGTAACGGAAGGTGTCATTACATTTTACAACTTAACTAATGCGTTAAAGCGAAAGATAACGTCTTACAATGAATATCAAGCAACGCAGCTTTCTTTTTCAGATGTGTAGGAAATATAAAAGTTAGGTTCATATTTCTGTGCCATAATTGATAATTTTAAACGCACGTGCAATTCGCACGCGCAAAATTATTTACGCGTGTGAATTATCGCACACGTGTAATTTTGCTCCCGAAAAGGACTGTGTATATTATGATTAAGCTGAGACCTGACACAACTTACCCAAGCCACTTCTTCCAGAAATGGCACTCCATAGTGGTCACAAATGCATGCATATGAACGTGAAAATGCACCTGGAAGGATTAACAATTTAAGAAAACATGTTTTATGCAACTGTTGAGGATACAGTGAAAAAAACAAGTATACATGGATGAAACTTTCTTATTTAAAAATTGTTGTAGCTTCCAAAACTCAAAATCCTTATACTTTTACAGTCATTTGCAACATACTTTTCACCAAAATGTTTGGAAGTTCATTCTGAAGTTCACAAGTTCGTAGTTTGTTTTAAACTACATATTTGATTGGGTGCTAGGAACCAAGTTCAAAAGAAGCCTGCAAACTACTTAACAAACAAACCTGCAAATGTTTGAACAAACTAAATCCAAACATTTTAGTGAATGGTATGTTGAAAATGACTTTAATTAGCTTTGTTAGAAAAATGAAGAATTTTCTGACTGTACTTACCACAAGGACCTGCCTCTAATAGACTCTCAGAACTAGTTAATTTATTTACTATATTATTGATAGTTTCCAACTTGTCACTAGGTTCAATGTCTTTTCTAAGAGATTCACTACAAAACAATTATAAACAATAAGTTTACAGAAAGTCTTAAGGTGCTATTACACAATGCAACTTTTCTTGCAACTTGCAACAAATTTACAAGTGAATCGCAGGTTGCAGGAAGGGTGTTACACGTTCAGCAACTTGTGATTTTTGTTGCAAGTTGCAGCAAAAAGTAGAACCCAACCAACTTTTCTTGCAACTTGCAACACAGAAATTTTTTATGCAACTTGCAACATTCAGTGATTTGTTGCATTTGCAAGAAAACATCATGTAACAGCACCTTTAGAAAAACTATTATGCAGCCAAATATGTATTTTGTTTTGAATTAATAAGGCCCAAAACATTTTTAAAACAGTAAGAACAAAGAAAAAATATATATTTATCTTACTCTAGATTTCCTCCTGGGAAATTTATTTTCGTATTAGCTATAAGTTGACCAATTACATTATTTGCACTTCCTGCTTTTGTTAAACAAAACTTGGCTTGCTTTTCACCATATTTAATGACAACCTAGTAGATGATCAAAAAGAGTAAAACAAGCTAAGTTCAGTTACTTCATAGAAATCACTAAAATGCCAGAACAAGTAGAATACATTACTCTAGCTTAAATAAAAGTTGTACATGTAGGTAATGGTCAACTTTTAATTAATTAGAATACATCAAACGTGTATCTTTACAATCAAATTACTCCTATGGATTTTTCAATGTGGCCGTGTTGAGGCATATTAAAGGTGCTTTAAGCAGCCGCCATATGACACAGTTCAGACCACGAATCCCGGCTAAGCCGATTTTATAGAGTAGAAGTATACGTAGCACATAAGTGTCCACTGACTCTTTGTCTGACTCTGTGAATTTGCAGATCACACAAGCAGCTCTGGTTTTCACTTTGTGCAGGTTCCTGACTGAATACATAATTATGCAGAGTACGATTGGAGGAAGACCCTTACCTGTTCAGGTTTCTTGCTTTCAATAGCATGGATGTCTAAGATATGTACACTGAAATCAAGCTATAATAAAATAACCAAATTTAATAATTACCTAATTTTCAATTATATTAAAATCTAAAATTTATATAAAGTACAGTAAGTTGGCATTTAAGAACAGTATTACAATAATGTAGGCCAATGCTATAAGTATACAGAGTTACTTCTTACAGGGAGGAAACAGTAAAGTAGACGACAAGTACCAAATTTACCTTATAAGGACCTTTAGTGTTCGGAGTAAGAATAAAAAAACGAAAACTTGTCACAACCTAATTGGAAAGATCAGAACAAAAGTTAAGTTTATTTGATAATGACTTTGGAATAAAGTCAAAGGAACAAAGACGTACTACAACAGATGATTTTCATCTGACATCACGGTGGCCATATACATTATTGGTGTACCAAAACAATAAATTAATGACAGCCATATTGGTGTATTATCTTTATCCAATGGGGCTTTAGCCCTATTCTTATTCAAACATTTCATATTGTCTGACCACCCCAATCGGGCCAAGTACTGATCATGTGAGTGAAAATCATCCATAATATAGTGTAATGTAATGTTTACAATGTGTGTAATGTAGTGGTATGCGTCGGATCGGATTGACCCCTTATAATCCGAGGGTTTACCAAAACTGTCAATCCGAATCCAATCTGATCCGAAGCCAAAAAATCATAGTCCGATCCGATCTGAAAACAGCTGCTCAAATCCAATCCGATCTGAAAAAATTAAAACACCGGATATATGTTGCAATAGTTCTGCGAACTTTCCAAAAAGAAAACCAATGAACAAATAAATTTAAGAAAACTACTATATAATAATAATCTTATGTAATAATAGCCTTCATTTGTTGTGCAACATGCATACAACTAGTGAATTTGTTAATTTTGTGACAAAAACAATGACAAAAGTGAATCTGATGCAGGTAAAAAAGTGCAAAATCCGATCCGATCCAATCTGAACGATAAAAGTTTAGTCTGAATCCGATCTGAATCCGATCGAATCGGATTCGGATCGGATTTGCATACCTCTAATGTAATGTAACTTATCAAATTCATTAAAAATTCATGAAGAAAATTCAAAAGAAATGAATATTTAATAAATATCTGTAAATCGCATACAGATTCATCCTGATTTACATAAACTTTTTCCTCAATTTACTTAGCTAAAATCACTCCAACTTGAAAAATAGTTTGAAAACATGGCTATTTAGATGCATCCTTTTGATAAGTATGATAAAGCATTTGCAGCCATGACTTGCTTGCAGCTCACCTTGTAAATCAGATACAGATCAGCTGCCCATGTTTTATCTATTACTTAAATATGGTAATGTAATGTCATATATAATGTGATGTAATATAATGTAACACAATATAATACATAACATGTAATTAGATATATTAAGGGTGACATATTATGACAGTATTTAGATAATGGTAACCTATTAATGACCCAACTAGTTTATAAAATAAATATAGGAAAACTATAGTGTTGATTTTGTGGACAGGAAGAAGGAACACCAGAGAACCCAGTAAAAAAACCTTCACAACACAAGAGAGACTCAACAACTCTATTCACATGAAGCAAAGTTGGTGACCCATCCAACCCCCATTTGACCAAGCTTAACTTCAGTGATACGAGACAGTGTGCACATATTAATGTTGCAATTAAACAGTTAGTGCTGCTCATTTGATACCTAATCACAGTCTATACTTCTAACTCTATATCAAAAGAACATGTCATAATTTGAAAAGCTGAAAATGATATGTAAAAATCATTATCATAAACACCATTACAGTAGACAGTTCCAGATGATCGGAATAATAATACAGGGTAGAGCACGAGTGGCGTGTGCTGTAACCCCGTTCTCGAGCTTGCGACTCATGTGAGTAGAGTTTAGTTGGTCGCTCCTGTGCTTCGAGGGTTTTTCGCCGGGTTCTCCAGTTTTCCTCCCTCCGTAAAAAATCAACACCTTCATCTTAATAACTATTTCATGTATATACTGTAAATATATAGCTATACCTATTTATCTATTCTGTTGTACACTGTAATGCACATTCGATCATTACATCATGAATAATACGCAATATAAATCACTAATTATTATTATTTATTTAATTAGCATAATTCATGAAAATTCGTGACTTTTACATGTAAAATATATGTTCTGAAATATTTAGAAACATATTTTACAGAAACTTTAATACATCGTACCAATAATAATATATAAATCATATTACATGCAAAAGCTCGAGTTCAATTATTTAGAACAATACTGGCTATAAAATGAATACAAAAATGTGTAATTTACGCAAAGAGCGACGGTGTTTTTAAAGAGATTGATGTTTCCTGTAATAACTCCAAGCTATAAAGGTTCTGCAATATATTACACAAATACTTTCGACTAAAGCAAAGTTTGAAATCCCTCAAATAAACCTCTGGGTTTTTTGTTAATTAATACAATCTGATTTTCCCGATTACTTATATTGATAACACTGGTTTTGTGCCAGTAAATTCTTTTCAAATCCCAACTGAAACCATTAGTCATTTATTTGCTTCGGATCGAAAGGGTATTGTTCAACTTTGTCAACTTTGTTGCCAAGCTTTTGACTTTTAAAAAGCAATTTTATTTATAACACACTAGCTGCTCCTTTATATAATATGTGTACAACTTCATAATGTACAATACATAACTCCTAAATTATTACTACTCACCAAAATTCGTGTTTCGATCTTGTCCCCTCCCTTCAGTTCCAGTTTTATCGTCTTCACAAGCTGAATTTCGCTTTTCTTTCCAATGGCAAACTGGATTAAACCTTGGCAAGACAAAACACCATTAATTGTGCTTCACTCGACATGACAAAGACTGTAAACTTTAAACAATTTTTTTCAAGTGATTTATAATAGATCGAATATAAACAACACGACAAATGCTGGCAAACAATCGAATGAATTCCCCCACCTTTGTCGTAAGTCGGCGAGTCACTTCCTTCGTTCTTCGCCATATTTTGTAATCTGATCAATGAGCGCGGCCAAGAACGAGAAATACGAGCGGACTAGTGAAACTCCATGATATCGCAAAATTCACCGGTTTGAATCATATTCCGCCATTGACAGCCTTGACGGCGACTGGCTCTGCTGGTGAAAAATTGCGGAAACAAATTTGGACACTTTGTTGCCAAATATGGACTGATGGAATATGAAGCATCCCTCCCTGTATGGCCAACCCACCGGGTTGCCACTGTGGGTGGGTGGGGGTAGAACATGTTATAGTATAATTCTGGTGGTTTGCCTTTTGTCCGGGCAAGGGTTCCATGATACTGGCATATGGTCCTATTTATGTAGTTGTGGTTAACATTTATTATTTATAGTACTCACAAGTTTAAAACCTCATTTAAAACAATACAGGGCAAAATCCAACCACTACAATACTACAGTATGACTGACATATACATACTACATAAAATATATATACTAGAAATTACTATCACAAGTGAAGTGCTGCATCAAATGGGACAAAAACCTTTAGCCAACTCCACAGGCAAATCTGTGCAGTCTGTGGCCAATGCGACACCCCCCTTGCCCACTCCACCCAAGATTGCCCACTCCACCCTAGCCTGGTCCAATCAAAGAATATGGGCCAGGTAACCACTAAAGATTTCTACTTTCCTATTGGTTCAAACTTTCACGCATTGAAGGCATGGGCAGATGTACAAGATGTACAAGTGGATTTAGCCCTGAATGATGCAAGATTGTAAGTAGTGGTTACATGGCCCTTGTTTCTTTTGAAATTGGGCCAGGGTACCAGGCTAACTCCACCCAGGATTGCCCACTCCACCTGACTTTGCTCACTAATATATATAGATATATATATATATATATATATATATATATAGTTAAAAGCTTCTAGGACAGCGTCGGCCACGGTTGAAATCCAAATATTACCAGGGTTAAGTCACGTTGGCCTGAAAAACAGAGAAAAATCTTCTCAACGTTTCGAGCGAAGGCCCTTCGTCAGGAGAAATTAGTAAACAACTCACATGTGGTCACGCGTATTTATAGCAGAGCTACAATGGGAATCACGTGAACACATGTAAGCCAATAAAAACAAAGTAAACAAATAAATTAATATGTAATTTTAGCCTGTGTGCAGGTGCTGACCCAATTTGTGGGTCAGCTACCTGCAAATAGGCAAAGAAACAGGTTATAAATTACTATTTAAATCATCAGAAAAAGGTTAAGGAAAAGGTGTGGAATATGGTGGTGGAGTGAGCTAAATGAAAGAGAATCGCTCATTGAGGCCGTGAGGGTGAATGGTACCAAGTTTGTAAATGAGACGCATTTCTTGTTTACGACGAGTATCGTTACAACCTGTAATGGGCTGAATGGCACAGATTTTCATGTTGGAAAAGGAGTGGTTGGCACTGTTGAAGTGCCTGGCAACAGGTTTGTTTGGCACATTGTATTTGACATCACGAAGGTGTTCAACAAACCTGTCACCTAAACATCTTCCAGTTTCTCCGATGTAAAGCATGGGACATTTACTGCAAGAGATACAGTAAATGAGGTTGGAGGAAGTGCAAGTGAAACTGTGGGTTATGTTGAACCTACATTTTGGAGCCGAAATTGAAATAGAGGAGTCTAAGTATTTACAGGTGTTGCACCTACCACGACAGCAAGAGCTGGTGCCAACATGTGATACCAAGGCTTGCTGCAGTGAGCTGTGAACAACGTTTTCCCGGATGTTTTTGCTATGCCGAAAAGATACTAGGGGTTTCTCAGAGAAAATGGAAGATGTTTCTGGGTCATTTTTAATGAGGTCGAAATTGCGGCTAATGATGTCCCTTACTTTGAAATTGAAGTATATATATATATATATATATATATATATAAATATATATATATGACAATGTACGCTGCATTGTTTGAGTTCAACTAATATTTGAATCTTACTGTAATTATATTTGTTGACCAAATTGTTTAAGCTGTTTAACAGCCTTCCACCTGAGGAAAAAAACTGTCTTGGCATTAGCCAGACTAAAGTACAAAAGTACGGTACACCTTTGTGAGTAAAGATATATAAAAGAGATACATAGTTTAACCTTCTGACTAAATATTTGGACATTATTTACCAGTACTGTAGTCAAAGCAAATTACTAAAGGATACTATTCTAGTATTCCCAGGGGTAAGCGTTTGGTATAATATGAATAGGGTATACTGAGCTGGCAATGCCTCCTGCTAGCAGTGTTGTTCTAAACAAGAATTGGTATTTATATATAAAAGGAGCTTGACAAAAAAAGCTTGACAATTAGCCAAATTGCCTTGGCCAAAAACCTCTCTCACTCTGGAAAAAAGCTGAATATTTGTCGAGTATCTTGCCTAAATAAAACCATTTATTTATTCACTCAATTCATTCCTTTATTCATTTAATTCATCTGAATTCAACTAATTGTCATGAAAAATAACAACTAATTCCAACAATAACATGAAGAAACAAACAAACACTTAGAATAAAACAAGCTTGAATATATAATTTCATACAAATTTTATACAAAATTATATTCTAATATAATAACTTTGAAGATTTAGTCTTTTAAATGTCTTTCAAAGTAATGATCAAATTCTTTCAATATTTTGTAGTAAATTAAGTCCTTGATTCCCCTATTAAATATATTATTCTATAACTTTCCTTCCAAAGTAAGCTTTCTATCAGATACCACAATACCATCACTATCAGCATAAACATAGTCATTGGGCCTAAAAGTAGCACCAGCAAATGTCACTGGAATTTCTCTTAATCCAACATTTCTTTTCTCTGTTTTTCTCGGTATCGATGCCAAAGCCTTCACTCCAATATCCATTTGTGCCAGTATTTCTGTATCTCTAAGACAACCAAATATAATTATCCCATTCCAATTGTTCTTAATAGCAGATGCTACAATGTTATCACCTACTAAAGCTCTTCTCATCGACCCACCTCCATCCACAACCAAAACCTATAAAAATCAGAGTAAAGGATCACTAAGTATATTTGGAAAACTGGTACAATAAAAAATAAGCAAAGGCAATAATTAAGCAAGGGTGCACATTCAAAACTTTTTTATTTAGGGGTGGGGGTGGTGCTTCTTTTCCTGGGACCAACTTTTTTTATCAGTCTATTTGATAAGCTTACCATCTCCCCTTAAAGCACCATCCAGGATCAGGACCAAAAAGGTAGTCTGGTAGACATTTCAGGACTGACCTTCAAGAGTTAGGGGGTATATCACACCCACCCCCCCTGATGTGCACCCTAAATATAGGCTCTTCACAGCCACTGTTGTGGTGTTTTTACATGTGTAAATTTTACATGTATAAATTTGTTACACTTCATAATTTGCAACATTTCATTGTAAATTTCATAATTTGCAACATTGCAAATAAAAACAGTATAATTCCAAAACTGAAAAGCCCAGTGGCAAACCTGTGGGCAAACTAACATTAATAAAATCACTGCTTTTTATTCGGATCACACTTCACAGTGATCAGATCCAATCACTCGGAAAAAGCCACTCCAATTTAGATTTATTAAATACTGTAGTTTCCGACTTTTTTGTGAAGAGCCGCAAAATTTGACCATTAATAGTGATCTCACATTTCCGTACTTCACACCAGCTCTTTTGGCTTAATATTAAAGATTGTGAAACAAAGACTATTAATATCGAGCCTCACCCGTAAGCCTAGCAATTTTGGATATTCGCGGTTTGATATTTTCAATAAATTAACTTGAGTGAGGACTCTCCACAGTTAAACCAGTAGCTAATTAGTAATTAGTAATTAGCGATTTATTTTTTACGTTTATTTTTTGGTTTACATGTAATTCCTTACCCTTCCCTCCCCCGGTTCAGCCAGAGCAGCTTTCACAAAAGAATTGTCCTCGTGGCACTTCACCGTGGAGATTTTGCCGCCAAATTTAATCTTTCTCCCAAAATCTCGAAACACAGGCTCGACATATTGAAGAGAGTCTCCATGGGCATCACAAAGGTCCGCTGTATTCATGGCAAATGTACTCAAAACTCTTCGAAAAACTGAGACACGTGTAACCATGTAGTCTCCCTCGCAGCCGTTGTTAGGGTCGCCGTCCCAAACTCGCTCCCCACCAGCGGCTGCTCACTCGAGCAACACATTCCATTCCCTTTGTATAATGAACCAATGAGATTACAGCATTGATCACTGCTAAAATTAAACGCCAGACTTTTGCGAGCGACAGGCAAGCGTTGTTGTGTAAAACTTGTTTAATCGAAAGCTAATATTTCGAAAAGTTTAGCTTAGAACATTACAAAATTTGCGAAGAATAATGTTTTAACTATGTTCTTTCTGCCCATACAAACAAAGGTGCGTAAAAGTCAATGTGAAGCGTGTGGGCATCAGAGAAATATTCAGTTGGCCGTGTTGACACACGGTGTGCTCAAATTACCTTACCGAAGTCTGAAAATTATCTGCGTACCACACGGCACTTGAAATCACGAATATTTTCAGAGGTATAGCTTAGAACTTCGCCGAATTTTTGAAGAATGCTATTTCGATTATCCTCTTTCACCACATGCAGATAAACAAGCGTTGAAGTTATGAGCGACAGCGAAATAAAAGATGTAAACACAAGCCCGACGGAATTGGGGTGAACAACAAGAGCGACTAGGATAGAGTGTTTACTTGACAGTTAATATTTCGAGTAGTTTAGCTTAGAAGTTCACGAAATTTACGAAGAATGGTATTTTAATTATGTTCTTGCCGCTCATATCAATAAATCCGTACGAAAACTTTTGAAAAGGCTACAAGTGTTTGCGAAATGTAGCAGGTCCAGGTAGTCTCCTTCGCAGATGTTCAGGTGTGCGTATTAAACTACCGATCGAGAATATTGCTTCTTCTACGTATTTTAATTTGTTTTCTTCAATGTTGCTCAAGCTAACCGAAGAAATCCTAAGACTTCTTGGGTGAATTACTTGTTCTTGCATATTAAAAGCTTCACAAGCGGAGAAACCACCGCAATAACATGGGCCATCCATGGCCAGAAACCTTTGAGATTGTATCGGCGCTTGGCAAATCAGCTATTTACCACACTCAGTAGGAAAGTTTACAAACATCAGTATTTCCTTGGACAAATTGGACAACTGCTTTCCGTTGAACGGGATTAAGATCTTTTATTTTAAACGTTTAAACGTAAATCGCTCACTCGCTCGCCATCAAAATACCGAGGTAAGCACATGCCAAGGTGAAGGTCGGCTTTCCAGATTTTGGAAGGCTTGCTCTGATTGGTCAGATGCGGAAATGGAATGTGTTGCTCGAGTGAGCAGCCGCTGGTGGCTGCGAGGGAGACTAGTAACCATGTCCTTGCAATCGATTAAGACGTCGATGTACTAGAAAACATACGCCAAACTGCGTACTAGTGGGTGGTGGCCGCTTTTTCTTCGGAAACTCTTCGGCAACACCGCTGCCAAACGTTTGCGCATGAGTTAATTCGCTAGAGTAAACATTGCAAGAGAAGTGGGAGAAAAAATATTATATCCGCTCGTGAACTAGAAAGTAAGACTCGACTATTCATTTGTGTTTTAAAAAAGGTATAAAGAAAATTACGAAGGGGTAATTTCAGAATGTGTTACAATATTGACAGAAGCCATGCACAAATTACTACCTTATCTTATCTTGTTTATTTCCGGTAGTATGCTTAATATATTTTTAACTTTTGTGTCGGACTTAATTTTTGCCATTTGGGGGTCATAACATATCCCCCCCCCTCCCCCCCCCCCCCCCCCCCCAGCGATGCCAGCTGGTGTCTTCGCAGAGGTCCGTCCCGGAATTTTGATCCGAGCTGTAAACAAGCTTTTAATTAGGGCACTTTCATTTTCTGAACCATTCCACGATCAATTTTGTGAAAACTATCTACTACGGTATTTAGTGGTTCTATCTTACAACAAGATCTGAAGAACATTAATTGCTTTGCTTCACTATTAAAAGCTTTAAAGCCTTTAAAAACCTTCAGTTGTCGAACCAACAGGGAACATTATTACCACAATATATCTTGAAACAGTTCAGATTCTGCGCTCGCCGTGCCATACTTGTATAAACAATAGTCTTTTGGCCTTGTTTTTCCTAAAGGGATTTTACTGAGGTAAAGTACTAGTCATTTTTTCACAATACAATGTTGTTGTAAACAAGTACAGTGACAGAAAGTGACGAACGTGACATGTGGCCAGCCAGGCTGGCACCTCTAAATTATCCGAGGTTTTTCTACGATCTTTACACGTTTTCTCACTGATCTTGAAAAAATACTTGAAAATATGGTCCATTAACCTCTCCACTAACAGTAACAAGGCTCCAAACTCTAAAAATAATGAAATAAAGAAGAAAAATAACCTCGGGAAGTACACAATTATGCGTGTGTCATGCTTAAATTTTGAAGCTCGTTTTTTTGGAAACGCCTCAAAGGACTATTTCTTGCTAAATAAACACTGTTTTTTTCACATTGACCTATGCCTAGATAATTGTTCTGTAACCCAATGGGTTTATTTTGTGAGAAAGATAATTTTACTATCAATAATTTCGCATTTTGTAAGAGTATTTTTTTTAACTTTTTATCAAGAGGATCGTTTTTTGCTCCCAACTCCCAAGGGGGATTTCTAATAGAAAGTGGATAAAATGAACCAATCACAGCTAACTTCCGGAAAGTTTTAGCCAATGAAAGCCGAGGATTTGCCCGGCACCACTGATGAGTTTGATCCAAAATATTTTGGGGGCATTCATTCTCTGGGGCATCGAAGAGGAAGGTTGTGTATTGGCAGCGACCAAACGCAACTCAAGTACTGACTCAAATTGAAGAATTCGGTTGGGAAGTGTTCCTGGTAGTAACTATAGGTACGTTCATACATTGTTTCATGATTTTTTTTCTAAAATATCTCGAATTTCTACCACAGGTTGCCTCTGATTCTTGTCAGCGAGTGAGTCGACACCAGTCAACAACACAAGGCTTCGCCTTCGGGCACCTTTTGCTTCAGTGTTTGAACTTCGTTTTGCTTTCTTTTCGACTAATAAGCTGTCGGAAAAGACTCGGGAACTACAGCCGAACATTTGCCAACAAAATTTCCTTCGAATTTCTGTTAAATTTTCTCTTGAAAATCCGGTTTGTCACTTCGACCATGCTTCGACGTTTCACAGACTCGGCTCGAAGTGGATGTCCCGCCGGCCTCCAGGTCTAGTTTTTTTATTGAAATTTCATTTGGTTTTCAATTAAAAGTCGGGATAAAGATTCGGCAACTACTGGTGAACAATTTAAAGATATTTTTGTTGAATTTTCGAAAAATTTCAGCCGGCAAATGTCTTCGAAGTCCGAAGGTCTCGAGTGCCGGGCTGCCGGCTCACGTGCGCCGTTGTCGCCGTCTTTTTGCCGTGCTCAGCAGGATGAAACAACTCAAAGTAACGTTTCAGTTTTTTAATAAGCAGTCGAACTAAAGTTTCGGAAAGTACTGCTGAACGTTTTACGGCAAATTTTCGTTGAATTTCGATAAAAATTCGGTCGAAAGGCTTCTAATATTTTTGCGTCTAGCTTCGGTCTTTGCCTTTGGTTTAACTATTGTGCTTGAGTAGTCGGATATATCGTTTTGCTTTTATGAAGACATGTTGAATAGGTTCCGAAGAGTGCTGTGGAATGTTTTACGGTATTTTTTTGTTGAATTTCGGTAGAAATTTTAATTGCGGAGAAATTTCTTCGGAAATGTTTCACGTGAACAACACAGGCCGGGATCGGCCGGGTGCGAAGTCGAAGTCTGTACATGTTGTTTACAGTACAAAGGAATATTTTCGTGCAAGATTTGTTCTGTAAAAACATAACGGTGAAAGTTGTTTTTCTTTGTATTTATTTTCAACCATCCGCTTGCGAGTCGAGAAGAATCAGTTTGCAA
The DNA here is from genome assembly GCA_964035015.1 of Corallium rubrum. Lineage (NCBI taxonomy): Eukaryota > Metazoa > Cnidaria > Anthozoa > Scleralcyonacea > Coralliidae > Corallium > Corallium rubrum. The sequence goes on along the minus strand of OZ035999.1, from coordinate 5,992,335 downwards.
AGCCGACCTGGCACTTCAAACAAGAAAGGTCGAAGCTCTTTACGGTGTCATGTTACGAAGATAAAAGCCTGGAGCTTTCATGAAGAAAACCAAATAATATTTCAAATATTTTTAATGTTGGTTCATGGCACTGAATCAAAATATTAAAGCCGAAACAAAGGAGAATACAATATACAATGATTTCGACTTCGCAAGTCGACTTTCGATATCGTTACGAAGATAAAAGCCTGGAATTTTCAAGAAGAAAACCAAAAAATATTTCGGAAAAAATTATTGCGTACTTTACTAACCTTTAGCGGTAACATCTTCAAAGCAGATAAATTATTTATGGACTTTCGGTATCTTGCGTTTTATCCAACTTGAGAAAGGGAAGAATGATTTTGTCTTCAGTGTACATGTGACGGACAAACCAAACCTGAAATCGACTTTCCAAAGGCTTGAAATGAACCTTCTCCCATTGTTCGGAACTCAGAATTAATAAACCTGCCCAAAACTGACAACACGGACGGCGCTTTTCAAAGCACTTACAGGATTTAACTGTGAAAAAACATATGTTTCAGCACCTTTGAACAAATTTGACTTTTTTCGGACTTTGCAGAATTTTAACACGACTTCTAAAATATACTGCGATATTTCGCAAATTCTGATTAAAGTATTCTCAAAGCGAATGCGTAATTAGTAATCACTATTAAATATTCTTTTTTTTTCTTTCAATTTCAGGTGAATTGGCGTTCATTTGCAGCAAACGGGATTTCGGTGTTCTCCGTAAAATGTGGTTTCATGCTTCCACCAGCTCTCTTCTGGTGCTTAGCTTAGCGGTCTAATTCTAAAATAGTACAGTTACCATCAATTTTATGCTTCCACCAGCTGATTTCTTCTGGTGCTTAGCAACCTAAAATACTATGGCTATAAGGGAATCTTCATGGACATTTATGGATATATGGGTGTCCTGTATGGATGACATTGGACTTCAATGGATATTCACGGATGTAGAGCAAGCAAAAAATGGATTTGGTTAATGAGGTTAGACCTGGTGGTCTTTAAGTAATTATATAATAAATTAAAACTAAAGTATTTCAAACTAGATTAGAATTAGGCAGGACAAGCAAAGGTTTTACCAGAAGTTATACTGATGTGAGAAAATCCATTAGAATCTGGTAAAGTCTTACTTGAATTTATTAGTTAGATGGGTACAAATTGTATCCTGATCCCAATTCCTGGTGGACAGTTGGTGGACATAATCTGGTGGAATACATCAATGGTGGATGCATGGTCTTCTATGTAGTGATGCATGATATTTTTGTAATAGTAATTGTAGAATATATAATTGTAATTTGTTAAATGCTTCCATCACTGTTGTGGTGCCTAGCAGTTTGAAATACAAAAGTTAACCATTAACTTCATGCTTCTACCAGCTTTTGTCTGGTACTTAGCAGTCTGAAGTAGTACACTAGTAACCAGTAACCTCATGCTATAATATATTTGTACTATAATAGTGAATCTAATAAAAATAGAAATAATGCATGTAAGATACCTGTATTATACTTTTACTATAATGGTGAATATATATCTAATAAAAATAAATAAATATAAATAGAGTAGAGTTTTTAGGTACCAAAGACAAGGACATCATCCCTATATCTGGACCAGGTGTGTGTATAATATTTTTTGCTAGGAAGCATAGTGTAGAATGTTTTATAGCAATAGAAATAATTAAATACTCCAAGTTACAGAAGGAAGTGGGATTCATTTCCTATAGCGATGTCACTGGAGGTAATAATTAATTAACATTTTAAAATATGCATGTATGACCACCAGGATTATGGGTTAGATTAAGTTCATGAAGATTAATCCCAAACAATCACTCCTTGGCAATTTTAGTAAGCAACGATTGTGAGAGATTGTGAAGATCCTTCATGGGTTTAGTCTAGCTATTATTAAATGTAAATATAATTTAATTATTAGTCAGGCCCACTAGGGGCCTGGTAACATCCTATTGCCTTTTGGAGTACAAATTGTACCCAAAACACAGCTTAGTCCCTTTCGGCAATCGATTTTGGGATGGAAAGCGCAATCGTAAAATAAAAATTAAGAGCCCACAATTATACGCGCGTGCTTCAAAATGCTGGGACTAGGCTGCCCAAAACTCAAATAGTATCTTGTATCCAAGACTTGTTTTACTACAAAGTAAAATATGTTAAGGCTGACAAGTGTGCGAATTAATGAAGTGCTAGCATTGTGCATAATTAGGTTCTTTAATTAGTTTAATATTAATGCATCCGTAATAAATTACCTCTAAAATAATTAAATGCCGGTTAATTCTGCACCTTCGGTTAAAAATCTGATTCGGAAAACACAACAATTGTAATAATGTAAATTTGCTTTTAAAAATAAACAACGTAGTGTGTTCTTTCTTTTAAAATGTAACTGTGTATAAGTTATTCTTTGCAGGTTTTGTAGGAAACTAACATTAGTTGGTTTTTTTTTTAGCAATTCGGCACCTTCGGGCTTCGGTTAAAAATCCGATTCGGAAAACACAACAATTGTAATAATGTAAATTTGCTTTTAAAAATAAACAATGTAGTGTGCATTCTTTCTTTTAATGTAACTGTGTATCAGTTACTCTTTGCAGGTTTTGTAGGAAACTAACATTAGTTGGGGTTTTTTAGCAATTCGGCACCTTCGGGCTTCGGAAAAAAAATCGGATTCGGAAAACACAACAATTGTAATAATGTAAATTTGCTTTTAAAAATAAACAATGTAGTGTGCATTCTTTCTTTTAATGTAACTGTGTATACGTTATTCTTTGCAGGTTTTGTAGGAAACTAACATTAGTTGGGGTTTTTTAGCAATTCGGCGAGTTCGGGCTTGGGTTAAAAATTTGATTCGGAAAGCACAACAATTGTAATAATGTAAATTTGCTTTTAAAAATAAACAATGTAGTGTGTCCTTTCTAGTTTCTCCTAATGTAAGAATCTGTGTATTTCTAATTATGCTGACAAGTCTTCTTTTTTCTTTTGCAGATAGATGTGCAAAGAATGTTTTAAGTATTCTAGATTTTTTTTCCAAACTTTACAGCTTTTCGTAGGAAACTAACATTTAGTTGTGTTTTCTTTTCAGCGTGCGGGGGTTGAGGCAGTGTGTATGATGTGGAGGTCAAAAGAGTGTTTAAAATAAAGCAGTTACCATCAACTTTATGCTTTCACCAGCTTTTCTCTGGTGCTTAGCAACCAAAAACAAAACAATTACCATCAACCTTACGCTTTCACCAGCCTTTCTCTGGTGCTTAGCAGTCTAAAATAATGCAAAAAAAACAAACAAACATGAACTCCTAACGCTATATGGGATCTTCATGGACTTTCATGGATACCTTTGTGGACTTTTTATGGATATATGGGAATCGTCATGGACTTTCATGGATATATGGGTATCTTTGTGGACTTTCGTGGATATATGGGGATTTTCATGGATGTTTATGGATATATGGATATCTTGTGTGGATAACGTGGACTTTCATGGATATGGAGCAAGCAAAAGATGGATTGGTTTATGAGGTTAGACCTGGTGGTCTTTAAGTAATTTTATAATAAATTAAAACTAAAGTATTTCAAACTAGATTAGAATTAGGCAGGACAAGCAAAGGTTTTACCAGACTATGCTGATGTGAGAAAATCCATTAGAATCTGGTAAAGTCTTACTTGAATTTATTAGCTAGATGGGTACAAATTGTATCCTGATCCCAATTCCTGGTGGACAGTTGGTGGACATAGTCTGGTGGAATACATCAATGGTGGATGCATGGTCTTCTACGTAGTGATGCATGATATTTTTGTAATAGTAATTGTAGAATATATAATTGTAATTTGTTAAATGCTTCCATCACTGTTGTGGTGCCTAGCAGTTTGAAATACAAAAGTTAACCATTAACTTCATGCTTCTACCAGCTTTTGTCTGGTACTTAGCAGTCTGAAGTACACTAGTAACTTCATGCTTCCACCACTGTTGTTGGTGCTTAGCAGTCTGAAGTACAACCAGTAACCAGTAAGCTTCTACCAGTACCAATACCAATACCACTGTACTTGTCTGGTACTTATAGCAGTCTAAAGTAAAGTAGGTATAAACCGCATACTCAATAAACAATATATATTTGTACTATAATAGTGAATCTAATAAAAATATAAATAATGCATGTAAGATACCTGTATTATACTTTTACTATAATAGTGAATCTAATAAAAATTAAAAAAATAAAGTAGCGTTTTTAGGTACCGAAGACAAGGACATCATCCCTATATCTGGACCAGGTGTGTGTATAATATTTTTTGCTAGGAAGCATAGTGTAGAATGTTTTAGAGCAATAGAAATAATGAAATACTCCAAGTTGTACAGAAGAAAGTGGGATTCATTTCCTAGTGATGTCACTGGAGGTAATAATTAATTAACAGTTTAAAATATGCATGTATGACCACCAGGATTATGGGTTAGATTAAGTTCATGAAGAATCCCAAACAATCACTACTTGGCAATTTTAGTAAGCAATGGTTGTGAGATATTGTGAAGATTCTTCATGGGTTTAGTCTATTATTAAATGTAAATATAGTTTAATTACCAAGAGGACCCACTAGGGGTTCCTATTGCCTTTTGGAGTACAAATTGTACCCAAAACACAGCCTAGTCCCAGGCTCTCTCGGCATCAATTTTCCGGAAAGCGTAATCGTAAAATAAAACTAAGAGCTCATCATATACGCGCCTGCTTCAGAATGCCGGGACTAGGCTGTTCAAAACAAATAGTATCTTGTATCCAAGACTTGTTTTACTACAAAGTAAAATATGTTAAGGTGACAAGCTTGCGAATTAATTAAGCGCTAGCACTGCACATAATTTGGTTCCTTAATTAGTTTAATAATTAGTGCTTCAGTAATAAACTCTAAGACTAAAATAATTAAATGCGGGTTACATGCACTTCGATTATAAATTCGGGACCAGGTTTTGTAGGAAACTAATATTAGTTGGGTTTTTTTTTAGCAATTCGGCACCTTCGGGCTTCGGTTAAAAATCCGATTCGGAAAACACAACAATTGTAATAATGTAAATTTGCTTTTAAAAATAAACAAATAATGTAGTGTGTGTTCTTTCTTTTAATGTATGTAAGAATCTGTGTATAAACTTATTGCTTCGCAGGTTTTTGTAGGAAACTAAGTTTTTTTAGCAATTCGGCACCTTTGGTTAAAAATCTGATTCCGAAAGCACAACAATTGTAATAATGTAAATTTGCTTTTAAAAATAAACAAACAATGTAGTGTGTTATTTCTTTTAGTATACGAATCTGTGTATAACTTATTACTTTTCAGGTTTTTGTAGGAAACTGACATAATTTTTTTAGTTTGTGGAGGTTGAGAGAGTGTATGCATTGTCAGGAGGTCGACAGAGCGAGGTCAACGTCAGTGTGTGTACATTGTTGAGAGAAATTGCAGTTCTTACGCTAACAAGTTTTCTTTTTTCTTTTGCAGATCTGATAGATGTGCGAAGAGTTTTTGAAGTATTTTTTTTCCAAACTTTGCAGGTTTTTTTTTAGGAAACTAACATCGTTTTTTTCTTCTTTTTAGCTTGTGCAAGTGAGTACACAGGCAACAGATAGCAATTGTAGTTCTTAATATGCTAACAAGTTTTGTTTTTTCTTTTGGAGATAGATGTGTAAATAGTTTTTAAAGTATTCTAATATTTTTTCAAACTTTGCAGGGTTTTTTTTAGGAAACTAATGTCATTTGTGTTTTCTTTTTAGTTTGTGGAGGTTCACACAGGCAACAGATAGAAACTGTTGCTGTTCTTATGCTAACAAGTTTTGTTTTTTTCTTTTGGAGATAGATGTATAGCTAAATAGTTTTCAGAGCACTAATATTTTCTCAAACTCTTTGCAGGTTTTTTTTAGGAAACTAACATCGGTTGTATTTTCTTTTTATCTTGTGCAGGTTGACACATGGGCAACAGATAGAAACTGTTGGTTGTTCTTATGCTAACAAGTTTTGTTTTTTCTTTTGGAGATAGATGTATAAATAGTTTTCAGAGCACTAATATTTTCTCAAACTTTGCAGGTTTTTTAGGAAACTAACATCAGTTGCATTTTCTTTTTAGCTTGTGCAGGTTGACACAGGCAACAGATAGAAACTGTTGTTGTTCTTACGCTAAGCCTAACAAGTTTTGTTTTTTCTTTTGGAGATAGATGTAAAAATAGTTTTCAAAGTATACTAACATTTTTTCAAACTTTGCAGGTTTTTTTAGGAAACTAGCATCAATGGCGTTTTCTTGACACAGGCAACAGATAGAAACTGTTGTTGTTCCAATATGCTAACAAGTTTTGTTTCTTCTTTTGGAGATAGATGTATAAATAGTTTTCAGAGCACTAATATTTTCTCAAACTTTGCAGGTTTTTTAGGAAACTAACATCAGTTGCATTTTCTTTTTAGCTTGGGCAGGTTGACACAGGCAACAGATAGAAACTGTTGTATGTTCTTATGCTAACAAGTTTTGTTTTTTCTACTGGAGATAGATGTATAAATAGTTTTCAGAGCACTAATTTTTTTCTCAAACTTTGCAGGTTTTTTTGGGAAAATAACAGTTGTGTTTTCTAATTTTTAGCTTGTGCAGGTTGACACAGGCAACAGATATAGAAACTGTTGTTGTTCCAATATGCTAACAAGTTTTTTGGAGATAGATGTATAAATAGTTTTCAAAGTATTGTGTTTTTTTCAAACTTTGCAGGGTTTTTAGGAAACTAACATCAGTTGCATTTTCTTTTTAGCTTGTGCAGGTTGACACAGGCAACAGATAGAAACTGTTGTATGTTCTTATGCTAACAAGTTTTGTTTTTTCTACTGGAGATAGATGTATAAATAGTTTTCAGAGCACTAATTTTTTTCTCAAACTTTGCAGGTTTTTTTGGGAAAATAACAGTTGTGTGTTCTAATTTTTAGCTTGTGCAGGTTGACACAGGCAACAGATATAGAAACTGTTGTTGTTCCAATATGCTAACAAGTTTTTTGGAGATAGATGTATAAATAGTTTTCAAAGTATTGTGTTTTTCTTCAAACTTTGCAGGGTTTTTAGGAAACTAACATCAGTTGTGTTTTCTAATTTATGGCTTGTGCAGGTTGACACAGACAACAGCGGATAGAAACTGTTGTTGTTCTTATGCTTAGCCTAACAAGTTTTGTTTTTTCTTTTGGAGATAGACGTATAAAGACCATAAATAGTTTTTAAAGTATACTAATATTTTTTCAAACTTTGCAGGGTTTTTTTTAGGAAACTAACATCAGTTGCGTTTTCTTTTTCGCTTGTGCAGGTTGACACAGGCAACAGATAGAAACTGTTGTTGTTCTTATGCTAACAAGTTTTGTTTTTTCTTTTGGAGATAGATGTATAAATAGTTTTCAATGTATACTAACATTTTTTCAAACTTTGCAGGGTTTTTAGGAAACTAACATCAGTTGTGTTTTCTAAGTTTTGGCTTGTGCAGGTTGACAGACAACAGATAAACTGTCGTTGTTCTTATGCTTAGCCTAACAAGTTTTGTTTTTTCTTTTGGAGATAGACGTATAAAGACTATAAATAGTTTTCAAAGTATACTAATATTTTTTCAAACTTTGCAGGGTTTTTAGGAAACTAACATCAGCTGTAATCAAAACAAATCCTAATCGGAGACGCAATTGGAGGTTGACGGTGTCTATAATTATGCAATGTGATATTACACAATAGCATCTTGAGGGTTTTTCTCCGGGTACTCCGGTTTCCCTCATCAAAAAGCTATATACATGCAACATCTTGTTGTCAATATTATAAGTTAGGATTACACGTTACAGTACACCAAATTCATATCAAAATTTGCATATGGCAAATATTCTTTGAACCAATATTTAAATGAATTTTCGTGAACTTTATCGAAATTTGTCCATGTGGTAGTTTTTAAACCCTTTTGAGGGCAGGCCAATGAAATTAAATCATATTATATTATCCACAGGGCAATATGTTAGGTTATAATTGTCAGTGATTTAATATTTTCGGCCCTTTCTGAGCCCTTTTGAGGGCATATCAACCAAAACAAAAAAAGTGTGTCCATGCCTGGAACTAAATAGTTATTGGGTTGAATTCCCAGTACACGCTCACTGTCGGCCGACACCTGAGGGAATTTGCAGCAGCTATCGGTAGGGCGCATGCTCCACAAATTATTTGCAGCAGATCAAAAACAACAAACAAACAGGCACGCAGACCGACAAACAAACAAACAAACAAACAAACAAACAAACAAACAAACAAACAAACAAACAAACAAACAAACAAACAAACAAACAAACAAACAAACAAACAAACAAACAAACAAACAAACAAACAAACAAACAAACAAACAAACAAACAAACAAACAAACAAACAAACAAACAAACAAACATGCAGAAGACAGACAGACAGTTCTTACAAATACAATAGTAAAAAACTTTTTTTTGAGGCAAATTTTCGTCACATGCAGAAGATATTTCTTTTTTCAAAATATATGTACATTAATTTTAGATTAAATTTGCGCACTGTCATATTTTATACATTTACATGTACATTTGCTACGTAGGATTACAAGAATGCATATAACTAGTGAAATGATACTGAATACATCAACACATATAAAATATTCAAACGTCGATATTGACTACATTTTATATAAAATAATAATCAAGTAACTAAGTAAGCAAAATAATTATCAATACTTATGAACACATAAAAATATTAAATACAATTTCATAATATAACCATAGTAATTAGTGATAATATATATTATTATATGACGCGGATTACTTCCGGTAAAATCGCGCGTTGTGATTGGTTGCTGACGGGGCGAGATTTCTCAGTAATGCCCTACGATTGGAAACAAACAAAAAATCCTAATAAGAAACTTTTATTGCCGAAAAACGGCGAAAATAGATGAAACAGACGACGATGAACATTAAGTAAATTCTAGTATCCAGACGAGAAAGAAACAGAAGAAAATAACGCTAGTTCGGTGTTTTGACGAAGTTAAAGGAAGCGAAGACCAAGAAATACGAGATTGGTTTTGAAATAAAAAGTGCCATATAATAAACTACTTAATAACCTCGAACGTTCGGTCTTTACGGTAAAATATTAAACCTCGTTATCGCTCGGTTAATACAGCAAGGCCTCGGTTTAATATTTTACCGTAAAGACCTCACTCTCGGTTATTAAGTAGTTATTAATAATTTTATACACCCTGGATAATATATTTATAACTTACAGAAATACTTTTCTAGAATTTGAATACTTTTACGGGAAAAGATACTGATATCTTATATTACTAAATAATATACTTCTTTCTAAAAATTTTGATTAGTTTTTCTTTAGTTATACAAAGTTAAGGGGATTCTCACGAATAGCTTCATTTTTTCGGTTAGCAGCCAACGGAACTGAACTTTTCATGTGTTTTTTTCTTCTGGTGGCAGACACATTGAGAATTTTGAGTGAATTAACTTTCATCTTCTTCGTCTTTTTGCTGAAAAGACAAAAATTAATATAAATCGTAACAATAATGCAAGAAACCGCAAGAAATGCAGTGGGTACGGTTAGAGTGTTTGAAGACGTGATATTTGAAAAGCATCTCCAGACATGTGCTCAAATTGTCTTGTTACCAGTATGATTAACAAAATCACTAACCCTAGCTAACCCACGACTTTGAATAAAGATATAATAAAGAAATTTGAATGCAGAATGCATATATATATATATATATATATATATATATATATATATATATATATATATATATATATATATATATATAGGGGGTCTGGGGGCATGCTCCCCGGGAAATTTTGAAATCTAGAGTCTCTGAAATACCATTTCCTGTATAAAATACTCAAAAGACAACACTTTTCCGGACATTGAATATATATATTCAATGTCCGGAAAAGTGTTGTCTTTTGAGTATTTTATGCAGGAAATGGTATTTCAGACTCTAGATTTCAAAATTTCCCGGAGGAGCATGCCCCCAGACCCCCTAAAAATTTTGTCCCCCCCTTTTAGTGTCGCTCCGACGCCCCTGCATACCTGGTACAATCATATCAATGTAGAGATCCTAAGTTCTCTTTTCCGCAAAGACTTCTTTGTCTTCTTTTGCGGCATGAGGCAAAGGCGGGCAAGCCAAGGAGATTAGAGAAAAAGGCTTGGGAGATTAGGAAATAGGAGTGGGCCAAAAGAAATAAGAAGCGTGGCTTTCTCCTTCACCGTTTGGGCTTTCCGCGAGCTTTTGGCTTTTGCCCCCTGAATAAGAAGTCTCCGCGCGTCACTTAGAAACGACTGACGACGGATGATGACAATAGTATACGGCTGCCCGGCACACAGCGACAGAATCAGAGCTATCGTCAATTTATATAGCACCTTGTATAACACCTAGTATATATACTATATACTACACTACACTACACTACACTACACTACACTACACTACACTACACTACACTACACTACACTACACTACACTACACTACACTACACTACACTACACTACACTACACTACACTACACTACACTACACTACACTACACTACACTACACTACACTACACTACACTACACTACACTACACTACACTACACTACACTACACTACACTACACTACACTACACTACACTACACTACACTACACTACACTACACTACACTACACTACACTACACTACACTACACTACACTATTGATTTTTATTACAATTTAAAATTTACAGGTGATGGGTCTTGATTAAGTCCTTCGAGATAACAAGAAGTGCCATTAATGGTCATACAATATAGATAATTATATACATGAATTACTTTATACAATAGATTAATAGGTTTAAAGAAGTTCAAAATAAAATTAAAGTTTCTAATGTAACGAAAAAAAAGAGTCAATATAAACAGTTTATTCAGGATCAACTTCTACTTCCAAGTTGTCCTCAGTTAGGCCAAGATGTTCACGGTAAATGTTTGTTGAGCCCTGAATTGCGTCCGTGCAACAAAGTTTCCTGAACAATGAACGATATCTTTTCGACATTCCAAGTTGCCGTAAGACATTTTCATTTGCCGGATGCCAAGAGCCAAGAGCACCAACCACAAAACCAAAGACATCGCATTGCTTTCCTTGACCAATGAAAAATTGCTTCAGCCCTTCGTATTTCGTGATTTTGCGATATTCAGCATCACGAAGGGCTTCAGCGTTATTGTCAAAGGGGCAACAAACATCAATAATTAGAACTTTATTGCCCTCCTCAACAATGATGTCAGGACGTAAACGAGAGTTGGCAGCACGAACTTGTTTGTCGGTAGTAATGGTACCATGTTGAACGGCGTTGGTGATACGGTCTACTATGGTGTTGTGTCTGCGAAGAATACTAGGCATGTTAGGAAGGCAGTGACACAAGACATGAGGAAGGGTCTCATCTGAAGTACAACGGCGACATTTTGGGCTGGCATTAGACCACCGACTCTTGACATTATTGAGTGGAAGGCAATTGAGTCGAGCACGATGGATGAAACGCCAGTCTCTGAAACGGATATTGAGGCCATTGTATTGCCAAGTAGAACCATTGGCGAAGGTGTCGGTGGTAAGCGCCCGAGCAACTTTCCCTTGATCAGGAAGAGCAAATAGAGTAGAAGCGAATCGGTCTTGAACATGGAAATGCAGGAAACGACTGGCTTCTTTAGCAAGAACAGAACCAGAGTTTTGAGACGAAAGGACAGGAAGACCATTGTCATTGAATTTAATTTCAATACCAAGGTTACGAGTGGATTTGCGGACTCGGGTCCACAACGATTGAATGCGGTAATGCACGTTGTTTAAACGATCATCAGGAAGGCTGGACAGGTAGTTGGATTTCAGAGCAGAAGTAGGATTAGATCGGGAGGCATGTCGGACGGTTTCGTTTAATTCAGCATTAGCAATGTGAATTACAGTCGGGTCGGAGGAAGATAGAATCTTAGCCGAATGAATTATTGCTTGAACATCAGCTTCAAGGATTGGATCAAGGAGGCCAAGACCACCAGCGCGTTTGTGAGCGAAGATGTAGGAAGCAGAAGCTCGAGATGGTAGAGAACATATTCTACGGATGGTGGAAATGAGAGTTGAACGATATTCACGAAGATGTTCTTTTTTCGGGTATCCAGCACGAAGGGCGAATGTTAAGGAAGGTTGAAGGAAGGTACGAATCATGTCTAACTTCTGCCAAGGAGCTAAAAGGGATTTCTCAATATTGTCCAAATCACGTGAAAGGTCTTGAACCAAATCAGATATGTTATCTGGGTCATGGATTAGGCCAATAGGAACACCAAGGTATTTGTAAGGATGTTCACGATCAAGTGAAGGAATGGAATTATTCTGGACGATGAATTCATTAAGTTCAAAAGAAGATTCAGAATGATTAGATCTGGAACAGGTGAGGCTGATAGAGGCGCACTTATCAGGTCTGAAGGATAAACCAAGGGTTGTCGCAGTGGAAGAAGCAGCATCTAAGAGTTTCTGGAGTCGGTCTTTATTTCTGGAGATTATGACAAGATCATCAGCATAAGCAAAGACAGAGACAGGTATACCATGGAGTTTAGCAGGACCAATGTCTGAAGCTTTTTGTTTAATTGCACGTAAAATGATGTCGATGGTCAAATTGAAAATGATTGGGCTCAACGGACAACCTTGCTTGACACCTGATAAAACTGGTATATCAGAGGTCAAACTGGTGGGGGTGCGTATTTTGGTGCTTGCTCCAGAATAAGAATTGGTGATCATTTCAATTAGTGGTTGTGGTACTCCAATATGGGAAAGGGTAGAGGTAATAGCAGAATGAGGGATACTTCCAAAAGCATTGCGAAGATCAAGCCAAGCGACAAAAACATTTTTCCGATTACGTCGGGCATCACCTACGATGGACTGGAGGAGAAAGGTATGTTCATAACAACCTTCACTGGGACGTGCACTCTTCTGTTCTTGGGATAAAAGATCGTGATCAATGGCCCATGAAGTTAGTCGTTTGGCGATGACTCCCATAACTAACTTGTAGAGACACGACATTAAGGCGATGGGTCTAAAGTTGGAAGGATCGTCTGTGCTACCTTTCTTATAGATAAGCAGCGTAGTCGCAGACTTCCAGGCTGGAGGAACATCACGTTGCTTGAAACAGTGTTGAAAAAGGAGAGAAAGGATAGAGCAGGATGGGTCAATGCTTTTCAAGTGACGATATTCCACGCGATCGGGCCCAGGAGAGGTATTGGCGGCAGAGAAGAGTTTTCGACGGATTTCATCACAAGAAGGAGGTGAAAAGAGGAAGTCATCGCTCGGAGCAGGTGTAACGAGATCTTTTAATTTGTCTTGAAGGGATGTAGTGTCACATTGACGAAAGGAAAATGTATTTCTAAAGAATGATTCTGCTTTGTCTGTTGATCCAGTGTAGAAAGGACTGTTAGGAGAGAGGATTTTCCGAGCAGCTCTTTTCTTAGAATGACGATATAAAGTTTGAATGCGTTGTGCTTCGGCGGGATTGGATAAAAGCGGTCGATGACGGAAAGCAGGACGGCGGCCAGATGGACGATCACGACGAGGAAGAAGTTTTGGGCGACAAAAAGAAGATGAAGATTCTGCAGCGATTTCTAGAGCGAGAGATCGAGATTCAACGGCAAATTCATCGCAGAGGGTGCAAAAGTCCGACCACGGAATGTCCCCGGAGAAGGCAGTTATCCATTTTTCACGAAACGCATTTCTCTTCAAGCGTGATTCTGAAGGACTGGACGATGGTGAATTTTGAGATTGTGTGAAATCATCACCATTCATGTTAGGAGAAGAAGAATCATTAACAGGAGAAGATCGCGACTCAGAAGTTGAACATGTATTTGTCGAAGGATTTCCATCGTTGTCAGAAGTAAAGGAAGACGGCGGAGTGGGTTGCGATAATGAGGAAGGAGTACGTATCTCACCAGAAGAATGTAGAGTCGAATTAATTAGGTCATCGACATCTGACTGGGTAACGATAGGTGAACGATGAGGAGGTTGTGGAGATGACCAGGGAGAAAAGAGTCTAGCAGTTGATGGTCTTTGGTAACGTCTAGGAGAAGGACTAGGTGCAGGAGGCGAGGATCCGGAGGAATCGTTAATAACAGTTTGGATGGAAGAGACTTCTGATGAAGAAATAGGTGAAGAAGGTAAACCAACTGTTTTGGGAGCTCGTTGAGGAACAGAAGGAGGAATATTATTGCATTCACGAATGAAACGCGATAAGGAGTTTGAGGCTTGATCATTTCGGGGTGATGAAAAAGGCTTGTTAATACGAAGCAAAGAACTGAGACAATCCAATGTTTGTTGAGAATTGGCGGAGGAAGTCTGATGCTGAATGATGGTGGGAGGAGAGCATTCAATTGATTTATTGAGGAAAGTGATAAGCGGAGTAGTTGATGAAAGGGCAGGATCCGACTCAGGATCAGGTGATGCTGGTGGTTGTGTGGAAGGAGAGAAGACCAAATTGGAGACATGAGGTATACGATGAGTTGAACACGAATCACGGAGATCTGGTAATGAAGATGACTGGTTTGGGGCCAAGATAAGATCAACAAGTGGACTTGACGGTTGTTGGACAGAGGATGGCAAGGAGGATTGATCTGTACAAGTCGAAGATCGTTGTTTGGAAGAACGTTTTTTACGAACAGGTCTGGTTGAAAGGCGGGTTGCAACACCAGATGTAACATTATGGTGAGCGGTAATCTGAGACATTATTGGGGTCGGACTATGAGAATATTGAACATGTGGAGTATTCTTTGAAATACCATGTGCACGTTGGCAATGAACACTAACAGCTTGCGCATTAGAAAAATCCATATTACATATTAAGCAATGAGCAGATGCCAAAAGAAGAGTGTCAGGATGAATGTTTTTAAAATGACGTTTCAAGTTAGGAAAATTGACGAGGGTATTTCCACAAAGACAACAAATAAAATTCTTTCCTTCAGGGTATGATCTCACTACGGAGACCGATTTAATAGAGGTGTCAGTAATTTTGTGAGTTTTAGTACGATGAATGCAAAGGCCAGCTTGTGAACACGATGAAAAATTGCAGTCAGGACAAATAAATGATTGAATAGTTCGTGGAGAAGACATGACGTAATCAGCAAAATACTCAAGAAGATAACATAGGAAATATGATACTTCATACGGGGAAAACCCGTGTTGCAAGTCTATTATAAGAATCAAATAAAAAGAAAAAATGCAACAAAAACAATTGAACTAAAATAAACGAAAATCAGACAGTAGTCGTAGAAATGTCAAGCGATTCCAAAATAGCAGTAAGAAGAACATTCGATGAAAACCAAGCGAAGATTCCGAGGTATATGTATATAGCGAAATCTGAAGGAGACAGTTGATCTTGATAAATATTTGACGGTTATACGGCACGATACAAACTTGTGTAAAATTCAAAATATATAAGATGAGCATCAACCAAAATAGTACCAATAAAAGAATGGGACGATGACAACAAAACTGGTATGAATAACTAGAATGCGGAGTCCGGATTGACGGAGAAAATTCAAATATAACTGTTGCTAGGAGACGTCAAGTGAGACAAAACAACTCCAACGGTCAAACACGAAATGATAAATAATTCAAAATTGATTACACCAACAGAAGTGAAACTTGTACAACAAGATAGGAATACCAAAACCAAACGAACTGTGAAATTTTGGCTCACCAAATAATCGTGACACGGAGAAACAATACTTGTACAAAATCACGAACTACAGATACGCCACAGGCCAAACGGTCAAACAAATAATCCAAAAATAAAGCCACGGAAATTAATCAATCGATCCAGAACTTGATGTAGAATGTTCACGAAGTACTTAGCAAACCAACAATCCAAAATTTACATAATGGGGACCAAATATTGAAACCAACGAAGCAGAAATAAACAGAGCTAAAGAGAGGCGTACTTGACACCTGACACCCTACACTACACTACACTACACTACACTACACTACACTACACTACACTACACTACACTACACTACACTACACTACACTACACTACACTACACTACACTACACTACACTACACTACACTACACTACACTACACTACACTACACTACACTACACTACACTACACTACACTACACTACACTACACTACACTACACTACACTACACTACACTACACTACACTACACTACACTACACTACACTACACTACACTACACTACACTACACTACACTACACTACACTACACTACACTACACTACACTACACTACACTACACTACACTACACTACACTACACTACACTACACTACACTACACTACACTACACTACACTACACTACACTACACTACACTACACTACACTACACTACACTACACTATACTATACTATACTATACTATACTAATATTTTGCGTCAGTAATGGTTCAAATACGGGACAAGGACTTTGCCGGAATTTCATAATCCGAGTACCTTTTATAAATTTTTCTCAAATCAATAAGTTTAAACCAAAAACAAAGAAAATCATTACGGTGGGGGAAGATTTGAAATTGGAAGCAGATTTTTGCCAATTTTCGTACAAATTTCTCGCAAAGTACAGGCTCGTTTGAGAAGCAAGTTCAAATACTCGTAAAGAGTTTATTTTAAAATACGACTTCAAAGTTTGTTAAAAAATCGGCTTCGTCTTTAATTTCGTACTATTAAGAAATTAAAACATGGCATTACCTGATAAACAACTCTGATCCTTCCCTCGACCTAAAAAATAAAAAAAATAAAAATGTGTTTAAAAACATGATCGCCCTATTGAGAAGCAGAGTTAGGAGAAGATATTGGAAAGGGAGAAGAAGAAGATAAAAGAAGAAGAAGAAGAAGAAGAAGAAGAAGAAGAAGAAGAAGAAGAAGAAGAAGAAGAAGAAGAAGAAGAAGAAGAAGCAGAAGCAGAAGCAGAAGCAGAAGCAGAAGCAGAAGCAGAAGCAGAAGCAGAAGCAGAAGCAGAAGCAGAAGCAGAAGCAGAAGCAGAAGCAGAAGCAGAAGCAGAAGAAGAAGAAGAAGAAGAAGAAGAAGAAGAAGAAGAAGAAGAAGAAGAAGAAGAAGAAGAAGAAGAAGAAGAAGAAGAAGAAGAAGAAGAAGAAGAAGAAGAAGAAGAAGAAGAAGAAGAAGAAGAAAATGAGGAGGAAGAAGAAAATGAGGAGGAAGAAGAAAAAGATGATGACTATGACAGATGATGATGATGATAATATAATGCTACTTTATTATGAAGATGCTTCCCACATAGATTATTAAAACGAACCTTGGGGGATATTGTACAACGTTGTTTTTCCAAGTCAGCCAGTACTTCTCCAGGTCCTAAACTACATATATTGAAAAACACACCAGAAAAGTCAAATATATAAATAAATAAATAGACGTTTGTCTGTAGAAGACGGTAGCTTATGCAAAGCCCTGATAACAAAGATATGCTTTATATACTAATAAAAAGTACTCACATAGTGATAGATTGTCTGTGGCCTGATCTACACGGCTGCAAACCCTTGACAATGTTACAGGAGACAAAATGATTTCGGACTATCGTAGGTAGAATGGGACCTTCTTCCTCGCCGACCTATTGCAAAAAATGACGTCATGATGACGTCACGATGACGTCATCATATGACGTCATCATAAACGTCATCATATTACGTCACTAAACAAAACCCATGCCGCCTGTAGATTTAATGTTAGGTTTAAAAACCAACCTACCAATACATCACAGTCTAAGAAGACATCATAACCGTCTTTTCCGTGGCTGAGGTAGGCTTTAGTGCAAAGTTTGTATTTCTGAAAGAGGACATTAGATAAGCCAAGTTGTTGGTTTTTTTCTCAAGTATTGAAAAGCGTGACGTGTAAACGGCCAGTTATAATTCCTGCCGTTTTCCCTTCCACTCACTTGTTCCAGATTAAGGTTTTCCCCTGCACCGATCTTCACGCTGTTTTCAATTACACGCTGACCAGGACTCATGTCAGGATCAAATGCAAACATAACACCAGAAACCTAAAAAAAGTTCACGAAAAAAAAATGTTAAGTGTTAGGATTGGAACCCTTTGCCTTCGGAATTCACAGAACTTACGTCTATCTCTAGTTTTAAACGTAGTATTTTCATGCACCTATTAGAAACTGACAACAATACTCACATTTGTAGTTTATAAATTTCCTATAACTGTTATTTTTATTAATTTTGTTCACTTTGTATTAATGATTAGTTATTATCTATAATTAAGCACTGTTCTCCTGTTAATACCAGCATTTATGCTGATAAGATCTTCAACAGTTTAAATAAAGATTTTATTATTATTATTATTATTATTATTATTATTATTATTATTATTATTATTATTATTATTATTATTATTATTATTATTATATTAGAACAGACGTAACCGTCAAACCACTTATACTGCGATCATTCACATTGTATATTTTGCATAAAACCGACTGTCAAAAATAACAAAAACAATTAAAGAATATATACGTTACCTGAGGGAACCTGCCTTCAAGCTTTGGCCATTGACTAACACCATTATTAAGAGCAGTTAACAGTTGGGCACCTATATACATGCAATTGCAACAGAGAAGACATACGTTTAGAACCACTATAGTAATTACAGTGAATTTATACAATCAGCTTCAGCTCGTGGCTGTATATACCCAGATACAGAACGGCCATTGACTCAATTTGTAAATAGTAAGCGCATCACAGCCCTGCGTAGCACTGCCACAGCCTATTACAGCGCAACGCAACGCAACGCAACCCAGCCCAGCCCAGCACAGTTCAGCCCAGCCCGGCTCAGTACAGCACAGCACAGCACAGCACAGCACAGCGTAGCACATCACAACGCAGCGCAAGCGCAGCACACCACAGCGTAGCGCAGTCCAGCCCAGTACAGCACAGCGCATCACGCGGCGCAGCGCAGCACAGCACAGACATGTATATGTGATATATTTTCACCTGTTATACCAAGAACAACTACAGCGTCGGGCATGGGAAGAATGCTAACTAAATCCTGCGAAACAACAAAATAAAAATAAAATTGAGCATCACCGAAAATGAACCACTGAAGTGTAAACAACACAAACACATTGTAAACATGTTTTTATTTTTAAAAAAAAAACACATTACATTATCCTTTATCATTAATGGCGGAATAGAACGAATTCGAGACAGGTCCCGAATTCGTCCTATACCATGTAAAGGTAGCCTTATAAACTAAGCACTTTCTTACTCTCGGCTTACTTACTTTCATTTTAAATTCCCCAGGTGGGTGAAGAGTATCAGATCTTAATGTTCCAGAGTTCATTAAACCGACATCTGCCTGAGTTACATTCCGAGTAATGTCAGCGATTAAATTGCCTGAAAATAGTGTTGAAAATAATGATTTAAACGTAATTTTGCGCTACACTCAACGTTGCAAGTCTCAATGCATCTTTTTCAGTAGTCACGATATTCCACCTTTACAAGGTTCAATGTACTGTTTTTAGTATATTCCACATTTACAAGGTTCAATGTACTGTTTTTAGTATATATATATTCCACATTTACAAGGTTCAATGTACTGTTTTTAGTATATTCCACATTTACAAGGTTCAATGTACTGTTTTTAGTATATATATATTCCACCTTTACAAGGTTCAATGTACTGTTTTTAGTATATATATATTCCACATTTACAAGGTTCAATGTACTGTTTTTAGTATATTCCACATTTACAAGGTTCAATGTACTGTTTTTAGTATATATATATTCCACCTTTACAAGGTTCAATGTACTGTTTTTAGTATATCCCACCTTTACAAGGTTCAATGTACTGTTTTTAGTATACTCCACCTTTACAAGGTTCAGTGCAGGGACGTAGCCGTGGCTCCCCCCCTCCTCCCCTTTTGATATAAAACAACAGACATGTAACTACAAAACTGATGCAATATGCCATTGTGTCAGGAAATAAACTGTAAACAGTGTATTCAATCTATTGAGTGTATATGCATTTTGAGTATCTGTGACGTTTGCGTGTTTTGAGTATTTTATACGACGTTTTTTAACCTTTAGAGTCCGTAAAATCTTCCTCCAAAAGCCAGGAAATAGCATTTCAACGACTCTCGATTTCAAAATTTCCCGGGGGAGCATGCCGCCGGACCCCCCAAAAAGTTTATTTTTAATTCGGTTCCTCCCCCCTTTCAAAATCCTGGCTACGTCCCTGGTTCAGTGTACTGTTTTTCGGCACATTCGACCTTGCAAAGTTATTTCCAAAGATAAAGTGAAATTATGCAATAAAATATATAATTTTTCACACCTAGATTTGTTTCCATGGTTCTAATATTTCGAAAACGTCCATCAAGTTCTACTTCTATACTTCCAAGAACACCTTCCATCTTTTCTTTAACAATGTCTATAAAAAAGACAAAAAAACACCGCATTATGGCATTACTTTAAAAATACGGCGAAAACAAGGAATAGAAGGGAAACTTACCTAAATATTTATCAACGACCTTTTTTATATCAGGATCCTCAATAACATCTTTTGTGATTTCATGTTTCTTAGATTGTATTAAATATGAACCATCATCACTAAACGTTACTTCAATCTCGC
>OZ035999.1:5841675-5966675 GCA_964035015.1 Corallium rubrum | reverse complement strand
ACAGTGCAGACACAGTACAGACAGTAGTTAGTACAGTACAGTACAGACACAGTGCATACAGTACAATACAGTGCAGACAAAGTAGTCAGACACAGTGCATACAGTACAGTAGATTGCAGTACAGTGCAGTGTAGACACTGTCAGAACAGAACAGAACAGTACAGTACAGTACAGTACAATACAGTACAGTACAGTACAGTACAAACACAGTACAAACACAGTACAAAAACAGTACAAACACAGTACAGTACAGGTGTATTTTAGGCAATAATTTGTGGAAACACCAATTAATCTATATTAATCTATTTTTACACAATTCAATTTTCAACTTGCCATCATTCAAGGAATTAACATACAGTGTATACAGTAAATACATTGTAGTTCAAGCAATGCTAAGAGTGATGTACTACTACTATACATGTGCTACATGTGTAAGATTAATCAAAAAGGTCATAATAATATAATTAACTCACCAAAATCATGGTTGCCATAAACAGCTGCATGAATTCCCAGACAATTAAGCACTGGAAGCATTTGTTCTCCTTTTGTAACACTACTCACTTTCAAAACAAGAGCAAGAGACAAGAATGATTGCAACCAGTAGGTAGCTGTTTTCCTCTGGATATTTCATATTACTTTCAATATATATATATATATATATATATATATTTATAAAATAACAGGTATGCTACGCACGCTCTGATTGGACGAGAGAGCTATTTTCACTCAGAGTACAGAGACACGTTTGACGTCATTTTCATTTTATATTGTACAACGCATGCTCTGTTTGGTTAAATCTCACGTAATCACTGGCGTATTTATTTGATTACGCCATCATTCGTCAGCTGAGTCTCAGTCACTTTGGTGGCTTCTCCTTGGTTTTTTACCTCGTAAAACGGTTAGTTATTTTATAAAACAAATAGAAAATCGCTTTTGTGACTCTGTACTGTGATACAAACACAAATGATGCAATTTCAGCCGGAAAAAATGTGTGAAAACACTCGGCTTCACCTGTTTCCACTAGGCATTTTTTCCAGTTGAAAGCACGTCATTCGTGTTTGTATCACAGTACAGAGACACGCAAGCGAATTTCTATTTGTTAAATATATATATATATATATTATTTCAATACATTTTTAATAATAATTTTTAATAATAATTTTTTATGACCCACCCTTTTCCTCTGCATGAAAATTAGTGACTACTGAATTTGGTATCAAAGAATATATATATATATATATATATATATATATATATATATATATACATATATACATATGTGTGTGAACTAGTGTTTTACTAGAAAATTATATCTGGTAACATATTTTCTATATTCTCACCAGAGTTGGACTGGCTTCCTATTAGGGGCAGTGCCATTAGAGAGGGGTGCCTCAGGGTTTCTTTCAGAATATTTAATAAGGGGACAATACAGGCAATACTTACTACATGTGGGCAAGGAGCGCCAAGGTGCGACCAACTTCTAGGGGGTCCAGGGGCATGTTCCCCTGGAAAAATTTGAATTTTAGAGTCTTTGAATTAGCATTTCCTACATTTTGAGAGGGGTTTGAAAGAGTTTTGAAGGATATAAAATACCAAACAAAATATTCAGATATGCAAGGCAAACATCATGAGGACATGTCGTCATACATGGACAAATCAACTCACATTGTGTGTACCATTAATTAAGTGACTACTTCATGTCAGGCTGTCAGCTGCGTGAAGCGTACTAAAACATTATTTAATTGTAATATGCTATATTAGCTGTACCATACTGATTAAAACGTAAAACGACTATAAATCCAAAATTGCGTTATTTAAATAGGAATTGCACTATATACATATCAAATATATTATTATACAACGGGAAAGGGGTGCAGTAACGGCATCCTAAGGGGGTGCATGTGCCATTGGCACAAGGACATATAGGGCCAGTCCGACTCTGTTTCTCACTAGTGAAGATATTGATGATGATATGTAATTAACCCTTTTCACATTGAATCTATATTTTAAAAAGAAAACAATTACACAGTGGCTCGAAGATAATGTGTTTACCACTTGAAGATAAAATCTATATCTTCACATCACTGTGTAATATCTTGTCTGTCTGTCTGTCTGTCTGTCTGTCTGTCTGTCTGTCTGTCTGTCTGTCTGTCTGTCTGTCTGTCTGTCTGTCTGTCTGTCTGTCTGTCTCTTGTGGCAGTAAATTTGAGCACTCTGGCCTTAATTGCCCTACTTATACTATCCCACAAGCAGTTGCCCCTGGCAATTGCTTGGGTATATATAAGTGATGTTCTCACATCTAGATTGTTCCAAGCTACAATGAGCCGCAGTACAGGGGAACATGTGTCAGTAGATACAATTTACATGACACCCTCAATCTCCCAAACCCTTGTGGCAACTGACAATGTAATGTACATGTATCAGCAAAAAAGCTTGCCCAAGCAAGGTACAGATATTAATGACTAATGTATCTACATGTAGACATTTAATTACTAACAATTCCTTCTGTTGGCTTGTATGGTGTTGAAATCAACGTCACCAAGTCAACAGAAGTACAGAACCTGACAGAGATATTTAAGTAAATGTATCTACTTACTCATCGACGGATTTAAAGCATCTCCACTGAAAAATATCAAAGGCTTCTTGGGCTTAAAACTTGCTACTTTCGAAGCAAATCTCGCAGCCCCACCAACAGGTTCTTTCTCTCTCGGTTCAATATTATAAACATCATTAAAATGTAAAATAAGGATCTTCGAATTCGCACGGTCGCGTTTGTCAACGTCATTTTCAACCGTTTCTCGCTCGACTTTCATCGCCAAAAAGTTCTCGCTAAATTCCCCATTATGCTCAACCGTTTTCTCCATATATGTAGAATGAAGGTCAGAGTGTTCGTGGGGAAGACTTTGGCCTTTGAGTTTTAATGAATGCCCATTTTCCGATCGCCTCCGCGATCCTGAGTCAGCTACCGGCGAAACAAGTGCTGTCGAGTTTTCTTGCCGGTGGCAACTTGCAACAGGTATGCCTGGGTTTTCCACATTTTTGTCTTTTATTTCACAATCTACGACGTTATTTTCCAACGGTCTGCTCGCCGTGCATCCCATATTACGACTTGAAAGAAGTTAAAATGAACATTTTGAAATCGATTTTCGGAGTGAGTAGGACATTGCTGTCATATTCTCCGGTCGGAAAACACGACCTATCGGGGATTTAACATCAGCAAGTCACGTAGGCACGAAATACGTATAACGGTGTGTGACGGTAGTTTGGGTGCACAAATTTTCTCAAAAAAAACAAACACTTGAGAAAATGGAGTATCAGTTTGTATTTCAAAAGTATTTTCATCTCGATGCCCTTTTCTTCCGCTAAAGTTGGTTTATGCTATTCCCAGAAAATGACGTCACGTGTTCCGAGCAAAAAAAAACCAGTTTATAGAAAAAATTGACTGAATTCACAAACTTTCACTGTTTAGTCACTCCGCAAGCTTACGTGTCGCTTCTCAGCAAAAGAAAAACTTAAAACCATCACGATAAAAGTTTAGTTGATAATAATATTAAGCATAGTCAACCGAAAAATGGTCTGGAAACTCAGCGAATGTCTATGTTCTATCGTTTTGTTCACGTTTGTGCAAACTTGTGCACTGGCGACGTTGAAAACAATCTACCGTAATGATTCGAATAAGCGCCCGGGGCGCTAACACCAATCTGATTCCATAAAAACGCAGAACTTTAATAACAATCTTAACAATAACAATAACAAGGATTTAAAAAAAACTGAAACTCTAGTTCTCTGCTCTAGTAGATAGAATACAAGTTATATTTATAATGTAGCCAATTATTCTCAATCAATCAATGACAAGTTCTAATATGCGCAACGCATGTACTTTGTGACAAATAAAATGTTGAAGGACAGTTGATTTTATACCGATGTTCATGCGTCTCTTATCGGTTGGGTAATCATTTACATACAGTAGTTCCCTATCGAGAGGAAGGAGGGGGGAGGGGGCGCTTATTCGGGAGCGGGCGCTTACTTCAAAAAATGTAGTGGAAGGAGGGCGCTTATTCGAGAGGGGGCGCTTATTGGAAGGAGGGCGCTTATTCGAATCGTTACGGTATATGCTCTGATCTAAATGTTTAGTATAATGAAGCTATCATCCAGTTCAGGCGCTTTAAAGTTCGCCGAATTTCTAGATCATATTTCAATTAATCTATCAGAAAAGTGCCAAACATAAATAATTTATGTAAAATGAGCCCAGTTTGCAGCTGTACTGTGGTAGAAATGCATTACTCATAACACCAATACTTAAAACATAACAATACTTATCAATTATTCAAGATAAGGTTTGTGGAAACACCTGGGA
This sequence comes from Corallium rubrum, assembly GCA_964035015.1. Lineage (NCBI taxonomy): Eukaryota > Metazoa > Cnidaria > Anthozoa > Scleralcyonacea > Coralliidae > Corallium > Corallium rubrum. The sequence continues at coordinate 5,962,318 of OZ035999.1, read as the reverse complement.
AACATCAGCCTGATCACAGGGAGCCCATCTTGGCAGAGCGTGGGTACCTGTGGCACACTCGATCGTGGTGTGTTTAGGAAAATAATATTTTTTTCTCTCCCTCCCCCCCTTTCCCCCCGTTTTTCCCTCGCTTCCGGTAACCGTTTTCCGTATTTTTTTAAATCCCCTGCCACAGTCCCCCGCGCGTCTTTCGAGTCCGCCACAAGTGCCGTTAAAGACTGGTTCTCATATGTCGCTGACCCATGATTTAGATGCATGTTAAATAAAAGAATAAAAGCACTGCTTTTCTGCATTGTTCTTTATTACTTAACATGCTGCTGCACTTCCCGTTTTAACATGCATCTAAATCACAAATCGACGACGATCGGCGATATATGAAAACCAGGCTTAAAGCCTAATCAAACGAGAACGCAAGTCATCGCAAGTTGGCAGTCACGCTATCTCAGCCAGTCGCTTTGAATAGTTTCCCAAAAATATCATGTACCGTGACAAAGTTAAAACTTGTTTAAAACACTCATGTTTACTAACGTTATTTTTTAAACTAAAAAAATGTTTATAAATGATGTTAATGACGTCCCCGAAAGCTTAGCAAATAAATGTTAAACGTGTTGTTTCCACAAAACTTACCTTGAATACTATTATCGCTATGCTAACTTTCAAAGCATTAATACTTCAAATTATCGAAAAACCGCGTCTGCTATGTCTTTTTTTTTTTGTAAATCTAAAGAGATACATATAATTAAGTAATCTAACATTTTATTCATTCATGTTAATATAAAATACTTCAATATTTATATCCCAAAATTCATTTAAATATACATTCAATTTTAATAACATATTCCCATCTCTAAATAATGTCTTTGTTCTATCTGAATAAATGTTAAATTTAGCTTTAAAAAGTTTACGAAACACAGTATTCGAAAAAGTTTCCCAATCTTGTTTCAAAAAATAGAACAGTGTTCTAATCAGGGAAATTTGGTTTCCGAAACAAAGTTTTTCTTTTTTTTTTGAAAACAAACTTTTGTTTTCGGTAACAGTTCGGAAATTTTCTCTAGTGTATGCCCGTCGGGCTTTGTCTCAAACATCCACTGGATGTATGTCTAGCCATAGTTAATAGAAAATATACATGGTTTAGAAACCCGGCAAACTTCAAAGCGGTTAACAATCAAGCTACGATTCATGTTGAAAGGTACATGAAGGTGCCAAATCCTTTGTTTTAGGTTTATTAATATTTAAACAGTACAGTTGAGTGATTGAACCCAAACGTTGCTATTGGATGATTGCTTCATTATACAGAAAACACAATATGTTCAGTAACCGTGAAAGTGCAAAAATTTCCATAAACCTGAACAAAAACATAAAACAATGACTTTCATGAGCTTCCAAACCATGTATATTTTCTATTAACTATGGTCTAGCTGACATAACCCAGCATTTCAGATGTCTGTTTTATGTACATATCTTAATACATTACAACCTATTTTTCGTGATAACTAATTTTATAAATGTTTTTTGTACGTTATTAGTGTTTTCAGCTGAGTTGGTAAAGTGTTTTCGTATGTTTTTGCTGTACAAGCCGTCGTAAGTTAAACTCATATAAATATCGAAAACAACCTCAGTCTACCATCTGAGTAATTTATGAATTTACATTGCGGAAATATAAATATTTTCAAATGAGTTCCAGTGCCTCAATGGTGACAGCGTCCGGCTGAAAGCGTCCCTTTATAGACTTTAGTATCACGAAAAATAATTACTCACATTTAAAAAAAAAAATGCATACAAACAATACTCAATAGTTTTAAATTAACGCTCACAATGAATAATTACAGTTTAGGTTTGTGGATACATCACATCTATTATTTATTTATTGAATTTTGGGTCTGTTGACTTGGGTTTTTCATTTTGATAACATTTTTATCAAAGCAATATGTCAAGATATGGTAGGTTGTACATATACGTGTAGCAGGGGTGTCGGAGCGACACTAAAAGCGTGTGTGTGTGTGTGTGTGTGTGTGTGTGTGTGTGTGTGTGTGTGTGTGTGTGTGTGTGTCAAAATTCTTAGGGGGGCCCGGGGGCATGCTCCCTCGGGAAATTTTGAAATCTAGAGTCTCTGAAATGCCATTTCCTACACTTTAGGACAAGGATTTACAGAATTCTACAGGCCCAAAAACATCATAAAATACTCAAAAGACAACACTTTTCCAGACATTGATTATCTGCACTCAAATTTCTTTATTATATCTTTATTCAAAGTCGTGGGGTTAGCTAGGGTTAGGCCTAGGTCAAACGTCGCTCTTCTCGTGCACTGAACCTAATGAAAATGAGCTAAATCCTTTGTTTATGGTGACTTGCATTAGGTTCGGCAAATGAGAAGAGCGAAGTTTGACTTAGGCCTTAGTGATTTTGTTCATCATAACTTTATTACTGGCCTTGTTTATTACCGGCGTTCTTAAAAAGTGGGGGGCCCAAACATATTCTGGCCCCCACCAAAAAACGCCCCTGTCATGTAGTGCATGTGGTTCGTTTGCAGGCTTGGTGTAATGTAACAAATGTTTTGTGGAAGTTCGTCAAGCTCAATTACTCAGAAAAGATTTCTGAGCTATCACTTAGGAGCACATATGACTATGAATTTGCAACCTTAGCTCTCCATCTGAGCCTCAGTGGTTCAATGCTTAGAGCGTCTAACCAGTCATTAGAAGGTTGCATGTTCAAACCCTGTCTGGGGCTCAGAAATCTTTTATGAGTAATGGAGCTTGATAGACATCCACCAAACGTCAATATGTCAGCATGTTGTTGATATTATATGTAAACACAAAAACCTGAGTCAACAGACCAAAAGCTCGGCAAATGAATAAATGTGGTGTTATCCACAAACTTTTCAATAATTTTACAATGGATATTAACAAACTGTCACTATATAAGCTTGATTTTTTGTAATATTCCATAATACATGTAATAGTAACAACCAAAAGACTATGTTTTAATATTTAAAAATATAACTTTATATATATATATATATATATATATATATATATATATATATATATATACATACATATACATATACATATACATACATATACATACATACATATACATATACATACATACATACATACATACATATATATATATATATATATATATATATATATATATATATATAAACCTCATAATAATTCATGAGGGAAATTCAAAAGAAATTAATCTTTAATCAGTGCAGTTTATAGTATGATATAAACCCATTAACTTGTATATAAATGTGATATAGACACTGATGTTTTACTAATCAGGTCTATATCACATACATAGGCACATAAGGTCTATATCATATATATAGACACTTGTCCCTCAACAATCTCGACAAGGGTACACTGGTAGCGAGGGTACGCTGGTAGCGACCCAACACAAGAGGGAGAGGCAACTTTTAGTTGCAAACAAGCTGTTTCTTAGATGAGAACTTTATTCCTCTTTGCCTTGAATACAAAATGTGGGACTCTTTTGTATCACAGCACATGTTCCAATAACCAGTATGATAATTTATAGCCTCCCACATTCGGTGATTGACTTGCTTTGTTATAACCTTAGGTACCTTTATGATAATGGTGTAGAAGTTATTTAAAAACCTCATCATCATGCTTTATCATTTGTATATTGATGCTCTCCTTCTGCTCGCATCGATAATTATACAATGATAAAGCACTCTGACTCGGTTTTTAAATATTACTTTTCCTTTGTGTTTTCTCATGAATTATTAATGATTTTAACTATATATATATATATATATATATATAAAATACGTATTTAAAATGTTTGTTTCATTCCATTCAGATCTGATAGAATAAGCCACACAGTTTTAGATGTGCCGACCGACTAACTGACTCACGCCGTTTTCCCCGAACGGGTACGCAAGTGCGCTCAAATTCTTAGCTCTATCTCAGAACGAGCGATAATATAAAGGTATTTAGTGTTTATTTCACAATACTTACACGGGAGATTTCAGGTTATCACCACAGGTCGAAGAGGTACCGCGTCGAACATGAATAGACTTCCCTTCCCCAGCTATCACAAAAGTGACTCCAGCCCTTAGGACACTGGAAGGCGGGTTAAAAGTTGGAAGTCTAAAACATGAAAGATTTTATTATACAACAAGTAATACAATGTCAACAATATAGTTAAATTAATAATCCATAACATAGTCAAAAGTTGGGTTCAAATACTTGAAGTGTTGCCATCCATATAAGGAATGATGTTAGATTGTGTGATGAGTCATCTGGTTTTTGGCCGAAATAACAGCTGGTAAGCTTAATTTATTAACGTGTTTATTCACGCGCTCTTCGTACGCACGTGAATAAACACGTTAATAAATTAAGCTTACCAGCTGTTATTTCGGCCAAAAACCAGATGACTCATCACACAATCTAACATCATTCCTTATATGGATGGCAACACTTCAAGTATTTGAACCCAACTTTTGACTATGTTATGGATTATTAATTTAACTATATTGTTGACATTGTATTACTTGTTGTATAATAAAATCTTTCATGTTTTAGACTTCCAACTTTTAACCCGCCTTCCAGTGTCCTAAGGGCTGGAGTCACTTTTGTGATAGCTGGGGAAGGGAAGTCTATTCATGTTCGACGCGGTACCTCTTCGACCTGTGGTGATAACCTGAAATCTCCCGTGTAAGTATTGTTTATATATATATATATATATATATATATATATATATATATATGTATATATACAGCATTGACTGTTATTGTATAATATTAACAAATTATATTACACTTTCCACTAGTCCTACAAACTATGCTATATATTTGATTTTCCGGTTGATATACTGATAGGTATTGCCTTAATTTCTGTCCTCATACAAACAAATTCACCCAGGACTGACATGATTGCCATACAAACACTGTTCACGATCCACCACGTCCAAGTACCAGGAATATGATGAAGATATATTGTACAGCAGAACATATGAATTAATGTCACAGTTGCACCAAAGTCAAGGCACTGTATATAGATCACAAAGTAAAACATTATTTTATTGTTGTGGCAATAAAAAGTTGCCATCAGAAAATGCCAAAGATTCTTCAGCTTGACCAACTCACATGATAAATAATTCTTTGAACGTTTTCATGGCGATAAAGTAATATAAATAAGTTTTGTGGAAACACCACGTAAACTATTTCTTTGCTATTCTATTTCTTAGCAAAGAAATAGTTTACGTGGTGTTTCCACAAAACTTATTTATATCATATGATAAAGTTTGTTTAATAATCCTACTTTCTAATTGGTTGTTCAAAAACTCAGAAACCAATCAAATTAAAAACAGGAACTTTCCGACAAATTTAAGGTGCTACAGTAATACATTACTCTCCCAAAATCTCGTAGAACTTACAAAAAATTACATAATCATCCTCAGAGACATGACAAAATTTTTCATGATATCTTACACTGCTAAAGTCAGCTGAAAAATTTCAGCTGACTCAAGTGGGATTTGAACTCGCACCTTCAGGATTCCAGTCCACTGCTCTATCAACAGGTACATGTAGAGCAGCAGACCGGAATCCCAAAGGTACACGCTCAAATCCTGCTCGAGTCAGCCAAAATCTTTTGGTTGACTTTGGCAGTGTAAGAAGATATCATAAAAAATTTAACAAAAAAATCCTTACAAAATATCCATTAAAAATTTCTAAAAATCCTTGAAAATCTATAGAGGTCCTTAATAATGTTTGTAAATATGAATTTAGAAAATTCCAGAAATGTCACGTCGTATTTTAAAAATTAAAAAAAAAATTGTATGCTTTTTTGGGAGTAATACACCACTTAAGTCACATTAAAAGCTAAATTATGAAGTAGACACTTGTCAGGAAGCCTGCAATTTAACTCTTAAATATTACACAAACCTGTTTTGCTCTTCCTACAATATACCATAAACCAATAGCACTAAAAATAAAATAAAAATATTTATTATTTATATGTATATACTATAATTTATTTATATTACAATTTGTTTGATATCAAAAAACAAAGCTGTTATTTTGACTTATTTTGCTTACAAAACAATTAGTGTTATTTTTCCACTACAGTAGTAGATTATTGGAAATTTTAAAATTTTATGCCAAAGACTTTTTTAAACTTTGAAATTACAATATAGCTATTAAACTGCAAGGTCATCATGATATACTTCAGTATTTAGAAAGCATAAAGCAATTACTTTTGGCAAGTTTTCACACCAAAACAGCCTGACTCAGCCACATTGAATCAATCATTCACAATTCACAGTCACCAACCGCATGAGAGCAAAGGATGATCAGCCCCTGGACAACCAGAGTGTTCAGTATTATGGTCTCATGTTTTTCATTTGGTATTTAGCAATCTACCCTTCAGTGTGGTAACACAGTTTAATCCAGTCATGGTTTTGTAAGGCATTAATTTTTGACACGGTATTGCAGTTTTGACAAAAAAAAATTCCCGCGGACGGTATTGCGGTTTGGGGCAATCCCAATAATTCCCCTTGACACCTCTAGACACATTCACGAATTCTCTAGACGATTCTGAACTAAATACTCACCCAAAAAGTGAATTTAATATAAACGAAATAGCCCCAAGTCTTCCACTAGTTGTAGAATAATCAACAGCCTGTAAAAACAAAAACGTTTTGATACCTCTTCGAGCATTCTTGGCCTTCATATACGTAAATACGTTTTACTGTCATATTTAAAACTGTCTACAGTTGGGGCGAAGAAAGTTTACCTTGTCTGAGAAGATTTGATGTAGTGAATGGACCGATCCCATCCAAAAGTCGAAGATTAATATCCAGATGCCTAAACCAACATAGTACGAGCACTGCATCGCTAGTATTTGGCTCACAATAAGCACTGGATCCCAAAGATTTGAACGAAACTGTGCGGCCATGTTTTTAGTGTGTTTGTCTCTTCACATCCGACTTCAACAGTTTAACTCGCAAGCAACTTTGACGTCATTTCCTCTTTTGCCAAATATAGATATGACGATTTCCGGATTAAAGGCCGAAATCTCGCGGGAGAATAATGATAATGCGCGGGAATTTGAATGTCACAATTTCGTCACGATCTCTGGCCACAAAGCCCAATATCTCGCGGGAAAATAGCAAGAATTGCGGGAACTTGAATGTGTCCAAAACGTCACGCTCCACTACATCATCGGCAACAATGGCTCAACCCGGAGCTGCTAAAGTGGTCGAATGCCCGGTTTGTTCAAAATCATTCGTAAATTGGATGATAAATGGTCACATTGAACAGTGTTTAAGTCAGTCTAGTGTAGAGAGAGGACAAGGAGACACTCCTAATCTTACTGCAGCAAATATCAAAGCTGGACATCCGAAGATGAATGAGAAGTCTTCCAATTTACCAAGGGCTTCCAAAACTCCAAACTTTGCTTCCAAGAATCCTGCCATCACAAGCCCACCCACAAAGCGAGCTAAAGTTGAAAATGTGACTTTGCTTCAACGCAGCCCTCAGACCGAAAGCAATGGAGCAAAGCGAACTAGGTCTGTGCCGTTAGCCGAGAAATTACGACCTAGCACTTTCGCTGAATATGTTGGCCAAAAACAAGTTGTTGGTGATAAATGTATTCTTAAAAATCTCTTGGAGGCTGATGAGATTCCTTCCATGATCTTCTGGGGACCTCCAGGCTGTGGAAAGGTCAGCTTTTATATTAGTTAGTCTAAAATTTTGACTCAAAATATTATTTACTGTTTCATGCTCAGGTCCCAGATAAGGTCCATTATCTTCCCAAATAACTCATTCTGATTGGCTAATGATGAGCTAATTTTAGCTGTGATCATTTCTCCATAGGCGAACATATTTATACCCATTGTCATGTGACAGTGTGGGTGGCAAACAGTCAAATGACCCACCTCTATAGGGCACTGTGTATGTAGTGTACTGATGGTACTCAATGTGCTGTGTGTACTATATATGGTACTTGGTGTAATGTAACAGTGATCTTTGGTGGACATTCATCAAGTTTGAATACTCAGAAAATAATCCTAAATCACAGACAGAAATCAACACCTGCTTTACCTTCAAATAATTAGAGGGTCTGAACCAGGCATTAGAAGGTTGCAGGTTTGATTGATCATAGATATAGTTTGATTCTACATTCAAGTTAGCTATAGCAAATACCGAACCTTATACCCAAGAGTTAATTAATTTATCTGTAACAGGGACTCAGACTCCAACATAGGGACTAAGTCACTGACAGGTCGGGACTAAAATAAGGGGTCTAGGGCAATTTCTCCCCTGTCAGGTCAGGGGGGCTATAACTTCCTGTCACCTTCTAGAACCACCCCTAGCTACCTGCAAAATATCTATTTCAAAGACATAATTTGCAAATTGCTGAGACTAAACTGGCAATGACATTTGCATCACCAAGTCTTCAACAAACATGTTTTCTTTTAACAGACTACACTTGCAAATATCATAGCAACAAATGCAAAGAAAGCAAATGCACAAAGATTTGTTAAACTCTCTGCAACCATGTCAGGTGTAGCCGAGGTCAAGGATGTAATTAAAGTGGCAAAGAATGAGCAGACTATGTTTCGTCGCAAAACTATTTTATTTATCGATGAAATACACCGCTTCAATAAACTGCAGCAGGTTAGTTGTCAGTTAATTATGTGGATAAAATTTTAGATTGACATTTTTACTTAAGACTGCAACCTTTCTACTAATTACACATCAATTTATTGTTAATTTGTATGCCAGCCATATTTAACCATAATTATAATCATAAACTCCTCTGCAATTGAAAAACTTAACATATTCTGCACCAATAAAAAATTGCTTATCTATATAGGACACATTTCTACCACATGTTGAAAATGGAACAATCATATTAATTGGAGCAACAACAGAAAATCCATCATTTCACGTTAACTCTGCATTACTCAGCAGATGTCGTGTTATTGTGCTTCAAAAACTATCCACAGAAGATATAGTAAAGATATTACAAGCTGGTGTTCATGCTCTTGGTGGGTTAGTATCTGGAGTCAAAGAAATTGGAACTACTAATCATTCATCCATTGAGAATGAAAGGTACAGGTACATATTATGTATACTGTAATAGACTCACTACTGCTCAGAAAAAAAGTAAAACCCTACTGAAATAATTGCATGCAGAATTAATAAAGATGAAATAATTACCTGCTAAACTTTTTTTTTATAGTAACAGTAAGATACTTGTAAAAAAGGAATCCCTAACTATGTTGGCTGGTTTGTGTGATGGTGATGCCAGAAGTGCTTTAAATGGGCTAGAAATGGCCTTCCAGTCCAAATCAAACTCATTAAAGGACAACACAGCAAGCTCAGACAAGACAGATTCAACTCTAGTCATCACTGTGGATGACATCAAGGAAAGCTTTCAAAGATCGCATGTCTTGTATGACAGAAACGGGGAGGAGCATTACAATATCATTTCTGCATTACACAAGTCTGTACGTGGTGGTGATGAAAATGCTGCATTGTACTGGTTAGGGAGAATGTTGGTTGGTGGCGAGGAACCACTCTACATTGCAAGAAGACTGGTGAGAATGGCTAGTGAAGACATTGGTAAGTCAAAACAATTATACTGTTAAAAGAGTAACCACAATTCTACATTTCTACTCTGCTAAAAGCATCCTTCTTGGTAATAAAATATAGAAACATAATTTTATAGTTTAAAAGTAATGTTCTAAGGTTTAGAGTAATGTTCTCCAAATTAGGACTTGCAGACCCATTGGCCCTAAACCAAGCTGTATCAGCATTTCAAGCTTGTCATTTTATTGGCAAACCAGAATGTGATGTGAGTATATATTTTGTTAATATATAATTATGTAGTTAACAAATGATAATTTGTACAAGTCAATGGGACATCCTTTAGCCAGCCTACTAGTGCTTACAATTAGTACAACTACTATAATTAGTTCCATTAGTATAATTAGTACAAGTAGTATAATTAGTATAATTAGTATTAGTACAATTAGTATAATTAGTACAATTAGTATAATTAGTACAATTAGTCCAATTAGTATAATTAGTACAAGTAGTATAATTAGTCCAATTAGTACAATTAGTATAATTAGTACAATTAATATAATTAGTACAATTAGTATAATTAGTACAATTAGTACAAGTAGTATAATTAGTAAAAATTAGTACAATTAGTATAATTAGTACAAGTAGTATAATTAGTACAATTAGTATAATTAGTACAATTAGTATAATTAGTACAATTAGTACAATTAGTATAATTTGTACAATTAGTATAATTAGTACAAGTAGTATAATTAGTACAATTCACCTAATTAGTGATTAGTATAATTAGTAAAATCAGTATAATTATCATAATTAGTACAATTAATATAATTAGTACAATTAGCTAATTAGTATAATTAGTATAATTAATAAAATCAGTATAATTATTATAATTAGTACAATTAGCATAATTAGTGCATTTGTATAATCAGTATAATTATAATTAGTACAATTAGCATAATTAATGCAATTAGTAAAATCAGTATAATTATCATAATTAGTACAATTAGCATAATTAGTGCAATTAGTAAAATCAATATAATTATCATAATTAGTACAATTAGCATAAAATTAGCGTAATTACTATTGGTATACTGTACATGTAATTAGTATTAGCCTGGATGATGTTGTTTGCCGTTCTTGTATACTTATACCATTTCATACTTTTTCCGAGGTCATCCTGGCACAGACAACAGTGTACCTAGCCAGAGCCCCAAAGTCTGTAGAAGTTTACAAAGCATATGGCAAGGTTGTGGAACATATCAAGTCATACCAAGGAACTTTGCCTGGTGTTCCTCTACACCTTCGCAATGCTCCAACGAAGCTGCTCCGAGAACTTGGATATTCAAAAGGATATAAGTACAACCCAGATTATGACACCCCCGTAGATCAAGAATATTTGCCAACAGAACTGAAAGGAATCAACTTCTTCAAGAACTTAAAATCATAAGTTGTACAAGGTTACTAAGTTGAAATTTGAAAAATTTAGTTAACAGCAAGTACACATACTAGTTTGAAAAAGGATATAAGTACTAGTTTGAAAAAGGATATAAGATGTATATTGTACAATTAGGGAACTGAATTGTTTTAGAATAAAGAAGTTGAATAGAATGTTAAATGATTATTCTGTTCTTAAATCAGCCAAAAACGTAGCTGTTCAACGGGAAAACTCAGTTCAGTTAGCATTAGTCAGAGTAAAATCTAACGTTATAAATGGCCATCTGCAGAAATATATTAATAGATTCATTTTATTTTATAAAACATGAGGCCAATAATTGTACATGCATACCGGTATATCCTCAACTTCACTATTTTGAATTCTATTGAAAATAGACTTGTGTTTTATGATTAAACAGATCAAGTACTGGTACTGCAGTAAATATTTCTTGTTTTCAGTTTTCTTATTAATAAAACAATGTTCTCGATGTCTTTTGTGCATATTGTGTTACTTGCAGTCAAGGAATTTTGAAGTTATCAGCATGCAGTAGACACATGTACGCACTGCGTACCTATTTTTTTATAAAACATGAGAGGCCAATAATTGTACATGCATATATCCTCAACTTCATTCTTTTGAATTCTATTGAAAATAGACAAAAACTTGGAAATAAAAGTCTGAATAGAATTCAAAAGAATGAAACGTGTACAGTATAATAACGTATTGTGGTATTCATGCAATGTATTGGTCTTGTCGTTCATGAAGAAAAGTCAAAAGAAATTAATATTCATCCTATGAAACGAAAATTAAGTTTGTCTTATTTGAAAGAACACTTAGAATGATAGAGTAACATCTTTTGCAGTTTTTCGTTTCATTGATTCGTTCTTGAGATATTTCAGTTTGTTTGATGTAAATGTCACATGTTGTAACATGTGCATAATGAGTTATCAAAAAACGTTATATATCTTTGCTATTGTCAAATACAATCATTTGAAAATCTACATGCTTCCCTCGAATTATTTTGGTTTGATAATAGCAAACATATATCACTTTTTTCAATTATCATTATGCACATGTGACGTTAAAATGTTTAATTTACATATCAAACAAACTGAAATATCTCAAGAACGAAGCAAGGAAACGAAAAACTTCAAAAGATGTTACTCTATCATTTTAAGTGTCCTTTCAAATAAGACAAACATAATTTTCGTAAAGTAATTACAATCTCGTTTTTTGTGAGCGATTGTTTATCATGTGCCATCGAACTTACTCTACATTTTGAATGGGGAGACTACTGCAAACAAAAAGCCAAAACTATCTGAATGTTTGGAACAATGTTTGATAAGACTTATTTACGTTAAAGAAAAGTTGTTTATGGTTGATACTAAAACAATTAGACAACTCGCCCTCGTTTTCTGCGAGAAGATAGTCAACTCGGCTTCGCCCCGTTGACTATCAGCTCATAAAAAACTCGGCCTCGTTGTCTAATTGTTAAATATCATTTCAACTACATCTTATATGCAAACGCTACCACTTAGAAAAACATCCTAGTTTCTACTCCTATTCAATTTTGCAGCTCAAATCTTTAAGATTGTTATTGATAAACCCAAACAATTGTGTGAATCTACCAAGCGCTTCTTCTATAATACTACACTTTCTTTGAAAATAATTTGTCCTATAATGTTATTTATACAATAATTTTACATACATTTAATTAGTAATAAATTAAAAACATTTCCGTACGTTTTTAAAGGGATGTTTTGACTCCAAACCCCGATTAGGGCAAACGCTTATTGATAATCTAAATAAGACTTATTTCAAAAGAAAAAATATTATTCCCTCTAAAAAACGGCAAATCTTATCTTAATAATCTCAATAACATGATATGTTGTACCAGTACGTATACATGTAGTGCATGTGGTACGTTTGCGAGCTTGGTGTAATGTAACAGACGTTTGGTGGACGTTCATCATCTTCTGACTTTTGCTACCACTTAGGAGCACATGACTATGAATTTGCAACCTTAGCTCTCTATCTGAGTCTCAGTGCCTCAATGGTTAGAGCGTCTAACCAGTCATAAGAAGGTCGCAGGTTCAAACCCTGTCTGGGGCTCAGAAATCTTTTCTGAGTAATTGAGTTGACGAACGTCTACCAAACGCCAATTACAATCTCAATAACATTTTGCTCTAATCGAGTTTCAAGATTGAAAGTACCCCTTTAAGAATCTGTTGACGTTATATTTGCAAGTGCAACTAATGTTGCATATCACTCATTATTTTATTTGAAACACGTTTTGGACGCAGTACAATTATGTAAATAGAAAAATACAAACTCCTTATTTGTCCTCCAGTGACACTCTTCACACAAGATTTGGTTTAATCAGGGGTAGCAGTAAATAGCTTGAAATATTTGTATACCTTGTAAAGAAGCAAAGGAGAAGATAACAAAGGTAGTGCGACAGATGTTACGTATATACATTGTGAGTTCTGACGCTACGTTGTGAGACGTTACGCTACATTGTGAGATGTTACGTCACGTTGTGAGATGTTACGTAAACATTGTGAGATGTTACGTTACATTGTGAGATGTTACGCTACGTTGTGAGATGTTACGTTATACATTGTGATATGTTACGTTACGTTGTGAGATGTTACGTTATACATTGTGAGATGTTAGGTTACGTTTTGAGATGTTACGCTACATTGTGAGATATTACGTTACGTTGTGAGATGTTACGCTACATTGTGAGATATTACGTTACATTGCGAGATGTTACGTTACATTGTGAGATGTTACGTTACATTGTGAGATGTTACGTTACATTGCGAGATGTTACGCTACATTGTGAGATATTACGTTACGTTGTGAGATATTACGTTACATTGTGAGATATTACGTTACATTGCGAGATGTTACGTTACATTGAGATGTTACGTTACATTGTGAGATATTACGTTACATTGCGAGATGTTACGTTACATTGAGATGTTACGTTACATTGTGAGATGTTACGTTACATTGCGAGATGTTACGTTACATTGTGAGATGTTACGTTACATTGTGAGATGTTACGTTACATTGTGAGATGTTACGTTACATTGCGAGATGTTACGTTACATTGCGAGATGTTACGCTACATTGTGAGATATTACGTTACATTGTGAGATATTACGTTACGTTGTGAGATGTTACGCTACATTGTGAGATATTACGTTACATTGCGAGATGTTACGTTACATTGAGATGTTACGTTACATTGTGAGATGTTACGTTACATTGTGAGATGTTACGCTACATTGTGAGATATTACGTTACGTTGTGAGATGTTACGCTACGTTGTGAGATATTACGTTACATTGCGAGATGTTACGTTACATTGAGATGTTACGTTACATTGAGATGTTACGTTACATTGTGAGATGTTACGTTACATTGAGATGTTACGTTACATTGAGATGTTACGTTACATTGTGAGATGTTACGTTACATTGTGAGATGTTACGTTACATTGCGAGATGTTACGTTACATTGTGAGATGTTACGTTACATTGCGAGATGTTACGCTACATTGTGAGATGTTACGTTACATTGTGAGATGTTACGTTACATTGCGAGATGTTACGTTACATTGTGAGATGTTACGCTACATTGCGAGATGTTACGCTACATTGTGAGATATTACGTTACATTGTGAGATGTTACGCTACATTGCGAGATGTTACGTTACATTGTGAGATGTTACGTTACATTGTGAGATGTTACGTTACATTGCGAGATGTTACGTTACATTGCGAGATGTTACGTTACATTGTGAGATGTTACGTTACATTGTGAGATGTTACGCTACATTGCGAGATGTTACGTTACATTGTGAGATGTTACGTTACATTGTGAGATGTTACGTTACGTTGTGAGATATTACGCTACATTGTGAGATATTACGCTACATTGTGAGATATTACGTTACATTGTGAGATGTTACGCTACATTGTGAGATGTTACGTTACATTGTGAGATGTTACGTTACATTGTGAGATGTTACGTTACGTTGTGAGATGTTACGCTACATTGCGAGATGTTACGCTACATTGTGAGATGTTACGCTACATTGTGAGATATTACGTTACATTGTGAGATGTTACGTTACATTGTGAGATGTTACGTTACATTGTGAGATGTTACGTTACATTGTGAGATGTTACATTACATTGAGATGTTACGTTACATTGTGAGATGTTACGTTACATTGTGAGATGTTACGTTACATTGTGAGATGTTACGTTACATTGCGAGATGTTACGTTACATTGTGAGATGTTACGTTACATTGTGAGATGTTACGTTACATTGTCAGATGTTACGTTACATTGTGAGATGTTACATTACATTGAGATGTTACGTTACATTGTGAGATGTTACGTTACATTGTGAGATGTTACGTTACATTGTGAGATGTTACATTACATTGTGAGATGTTACGTTACATTGCGAGATGTTACGTTACATTGTGAGATGTTACGTTACATTGTCAGATGTTACGTTACATTGTGAGATGTTACATTACATTACATTGAGATGTTACGTTACATTGTGAGATGTTACGTT
Source organism: Corallium rubrum (assembly GCA_964035015.1). NCBI lineage: Eukaryota > Metazoa > Cnidaria > Anthozoa > Scleralcyonacea > Coralliidae > Corallium > Corallium rubrum. Next base: position 5,946,707 of record OZ035999.1, on the reverse strand, counting down.
ACATTGTGAGATGTTACGTTACATTGTGAGATGTTACATTACATTGTGAGATGTTACGTTACATTGTGAGATGTTACGTTACATTGTGAGATGTTACGTTACATTGTGAGATGTTACGTTACATTGTAAGATCTTACGCTACGTTGTGAGACGTTACGTTACATTGTGAGATGTTACATTACACTGTGAGATGCTACGTTACATTGTGAGATGTTACGCTACGTTGTGAGATGTTACGCTAAGTTATGAGATTTTTAAACACGTCGGACACGCGTACAATAAAAGTTGTATAACATGACATCCTGTAGAGAGACCTTGTGGAAGAGTAAAATTAACATTTAAGAAACTTAAAATTGAATACCTTAATATCCTTGTCTTCTGATCCGGTAAATACCAAATTGCCATATACAGCCAAACAATTTACGCCAGCTTCGTGACGCGTTAACACTTGAATTGGAAGCATGTTTTCCAAATCCCAAATCTACCAAATTGGAAAAAACCCCAACAACAACATGAAAAGGAATAGAGAGGAAACTGAAATGGTCGAAGAGATGGAGGAGAGAAGAAAAGGGAAACGTAAAAAAAAAAAAGAGGAGTAGAAGAAAAAGAGAAGATGGAGAAGGAAGAAAGAGAGGAAAAGAAGAAAAACGAGGAGAACGAAGAGATAAAAAGGATGAGAGAGAGGAGAAGGAAGAGGTAAAGGATAGGGAAAAACAGAAAGTAGAGAAAAAAAGAAGCGTTCTGTCACTAAGACGGTCCCGTCCACACGCGTATCCGGATTTTTTCAAAAACGCAACATTTTTTACGGATTGGCCTTCCTTCCACACACGTGAACAATGGAACGGTCATCGAAAACGGAACTTTTCGAAGAAGGTCGCCGAAGTGGAACTTTTGGGGGAAAAAACTCTTCTCGTGTGGACGCGGATTTTTTTGGAAACGGAAAAAAAAGTTGCGTTTTCAAATGAAAAGGGATACGTGTGGACCACTGACCTCTATATAACTGGACTGCGGGTGCCCCACGAAAAAATGGCTCAATTACACGCCATCAGGCGCCATCTCAGGTCTGGGCTGCGAAATTCAATTGACCAACCACAGACAGGACAGCATCTTGTTAGGTCTAAAATTAACCAATCAGCAAACCAGAAAATCAAAGATGGCGCTGTTCAATTTGGGATACTTCATGTAATACAAATGTATCGGGGACCGCAGTCCAGTTATATAGAGGTCAGTGGTGTGGACAAGGCCTAATTCAAAGCAATACTACCGCTATTACAGCTACTACATGACTGAGACGGTCTAAGCATACCATGGCAGTGGAATCACTTGAAGCAGTGAAGAGGTATCGACCAGACGGAGATGCCGTTACCACGGTTACAGCACCAATGTGTCCCGTTAATGACTTGACATGTTGGTAAGCTGGTATGTCAAATATATGCGTGTTCCTGTTGTAGGTTCCTGGAATTTGAAAAAAAGAGGGTTACAGTTGAAAAATGTATACAACTGCTGGTAACCACAATACATTTAGAGGCAGTTCGCAAAACGCGTGATGCTTGCACTGGAAAGGGCTATTTGAAACACAGTGTAACGGATGCGCTTTACGGCTAGCTCAAACGGTTTGAGTATAGATATAGCCCTGATCAAACGAGAACGCAAGCCATCGCAAGATTTACCTTGTGCTTGCTTGTCTCTCGTTTGACCGCCAGCTTGCGATGACTTGAGGTGACTTGCGTTAGCTTGCGACTAATTTCTTCTTGTTCAAATTTCATCGCAAGTTTTCTTCAACTTGCGAGAACTTGCGAAACTTTGAACAAAAAACACAAGTCGATGCAAGTCTTTCGTGCTCCGTCGACATAGAAACTACCATGAGAACTAGCGAAAAGGCTTGGAACTAGCGGAAGTGCAGAACTTGCGACTTGTGCCGACGTTTGACTGGTTGCATCGCAAGTCATGTTAAGCTAACTTGCGACGACTTGTGTTCTCGTTTGATTAGGGCTTAAATTAGGGTCAAAAAAGATTCTAGGGCTGAAAATAGCTTTCAGTCTGTTATATATATATATATATATATATATATATATATATATATATATATATATAGCTTTAGCTGTAAGTTCAGTCTGTTATTTATATCTTCAACATGCAGTGACAGATGAATTTTTAGGGCGACGTGTCTTAGACCAAACATGCATGTATTCAATAGTAGAATATATACATTTTAAGACCAAACCGTGACCAGTTGCGAAAAATGCAACTACCTTGCGATTCTAGTGCAATGCTCTGACCATGAGCCACGGAGGGCGTTGCCAAGAGCTTGATCGCGAGTTCTGTATATAGTTCTGTTAATCGAGTGAAATGCCCAATATTACTTATAATATACACAATTCTCTCCTGGCATTGCCACCTTAATATACATACAGAACTCGCGATCAAGCTCTCAGCAACGCCCTCCGTGGCTCAGTGGTCAGAGCATTGCACTAGAATCGCAAGGTCGTGGGTTCAATTCCTGCCGGAAGGCCTGTGTAGTTGCATTTTTCGCAACTGGTCCCGGTTTGGTCTTAAAATGTATATATTCTACACTCGAATTTTCCTTCACCCAAAATCCTTAGAACACACTATGTAATTGAGTGAAATGCCCAATATTACATGTATTCAATAGTCCGATTACTATATACGGCAATGCAGAAAGGTTAACTGTGGCTTAACAGTTACTGTAGCTCAGCTTACCAACAATAACGTATTTCTTAGTCACCGCTAAGGAATATACAGAGCCAAAGCTATGAGTAATTTCTGCATCTAGTTGAAATGATCCCGTGGCATCCCAAACGTGAATAGCGTTATGTGAACCACTGTACACTTTCTCCTGAGAAAACAAACAATATTTAGAAAGAATAAAGTATACACATTGTGGTTGAATGGTGACTGTGGTTGAATGGTGATTGTGTTCAATTGGTATTGATGACCAAGGTGAGAGACCGAGTGATGCTTTCAAATTCATTTCCTTACTTTAGAATGGTCTACAGCTAATGCTCTAACCCAATGGTTCAAACCAGCATCCATGGCATGTACGTTTTTTAACGTTTTTGCTTCCCAAACCTACAAAACAATAGAACACTGCATGTATCTTATAAACAACACGGAAAAGGAATGGCTTTATAATAATACATTCATTGAGATCAATAAACCTCTTGAACCATACATGTAGTAAGTCTTAAAGTGCCTATCACCTCTGCAGGAATTTAATATGTTCAATTGGTATTGATGACCAACGTGAGAGACGGAGTGATGCTTTCAAATTCATTTCCTTACTTTAGAATGCTTTCAAAAACGTCATCTTCATGGACTTTTTCACTGTTAAAGTTACCGGATATGACGTCAACCAGAACTTGCAAACCGGTTTTCTTTTGTTTCAATTTCACAAGTAGTCCTGGTTGAGTCATATCCGGTAACTTTGACAGTGAAAAAGTCCATGAAGATGAAGTTTTTGTCTGAGAAGATATATTACATTTCTTCTCAGAATGTTCCAAATATCATAAATATATTAAATCCCTGTAGAGGTGATAGGCACTTTAAAAGAATTGGGAGGAGGAGGCAGAGAGAAGATAACGGCACAACGCAGTGACGTATGGGGGTGAATGACATTAGTCACCAGGGGTCATCATCGAGGAACAGAATAAATGTGTGCCTATACTCCTACAGTACCATTGCTCTAACAGGCCAGGCATCTACACTATTAGGTTTGGTGATAATGTTGTGTTAACCTCTCTTTGAGCCTGTAATATTTCTGGAAGGCTACCCTTCCCACCAGGCTTCGAAATAAATTTGAAACGTATACCGGTCACTATGACCGGCGGCTCAATAAATTTGCCGGTCACAGCGGAATTCTTACAGGTCATTTTTAGTTATACTTATTTGCGCTCGTCGTTCGCGTGACTCGTGAGTTTAGAAACAATAATATACAACGGGCCAACGGCGTAACCGTTTTCGAGTTTTTAGGTAACGACGGTGAGACAAACAAACACGCACACACAGACAGATAAAGGTATTATAATATAGATTATGAATTATATTTGTATATGAACATTGTTTAAGCACGCTTTAGGCACAACGCCAGCATATCGTATTACAATTTGACACATTCGCTCTCACTTGGATTCAAAAATTCACCGGTCATGCATGTCCGCCAAGCGATGGTATTTGCCGGTCAAACTGTAAAATTTTACCGGTCAGTGACCGGTGACCGGCACTTATTTCGAAGCCTGCTTCCCACTGAAACAATAGTAACCCCAATACTACACTCATGTACCTTTATACACGACTGTGATGACGTAAAGAGATATTTCCCAGTACATACAAGGGCATAAATAGTGTCGTCATGGGCATCCTGAAATGGAAGAAAACAAACAATGCAAGATACATTATAGAAACAAACGGTACACTAAAATTACAAAAAAAGAAACACATGATACTTACTACGACGCGTTTCTGTTCTGATAAGGAATTGATATTCCACGAGCAAAGTGACTTATCTGCTCCAGTAGTGTATAAAGTTGTGCGGGTGGAACATATAGAATGAATCTACAATGGACAAGAAAAACGTTTTCCTTTATTTTCAGTCTCGAAATGTATGCTGTATTTTTCAAAGGAAAATGTAGTTTTGAAAGGAAAATCATTTATTTATTTATTTACTTGACTTTCATTGTATTGAAATAAATTTATAGCTAAAATACAATGAGGCAAGTTTATAACAGGCTCAAGGCCCCACTAGATAAACTGCCGAAAATAATAATTTAAATTACATCTACATGCATAGGTATAGTTTGGCATTTGGTTAAAAACATCTATGAACAGATGATTTGATACAGTAGGCTGTGAAACATGTTTGTGACATTTTGAGCAAATTGATTTCCAAGTATAAACATTCTCTACATCAAACTGATCAAAGTAAGTAATAAAGGTCTGAACAAGATAATTATTAGTGCTTGACTTAAAAATGTTAAATGAAGAAGAAAGTCTAATTATGATTATTTATGGTCTTGATACCGTGGTAAAAAAATTTTAAAAACAAACGCGATTTTAAGGTCAATTTTCTCTGTAAATACCAATTCATTTGAGAAGCTGTATCAAGCACAAAAATGTTCTTTACCAAAACACACCCTCAAAGTTCACTAAAAACTTCGTTTTTGATATTTTGATATTCATAATTATAATATATCATACACGAGAAGCCGTTTATTATCTGATTTGAAAACACCGAGAAGTGTGTTGAAAAACGACGACGCGATAGCCGGGTTTTTTAACTCAATTCGAGGTGTTTTTAAATCAGATAATAAACGGCTTTCGAGTGTATGGTATAGCTTCTCAAACAAATCAGTATTTAAAGAGAAATTTGAGGTAAAACTTGACTTATGGGCGTTCATTACCACAGTTCACAACAACGTCTCGGTAACTGATTTCCATCAATGGTTTTCCTCATGAATTATTAATGATTTAAGAAATTGTGGTAAAGAACACTTTCTTGTTCTTGATACAACAGGGCTGTTTATACAAGAGCTCATAAGATGCACCTCACACAGGACACACCTTGCAGTACATAAGACGCGAAACATTTGTATAAAAGGTACAAAAAGTTATGTTTGTGTCCTACAAAAGCTGTGGCTTGTTCAAAAATGCTGTATAAATGGGCGAATTCGCGTCTTATCGTCTCCCGTACAAACGGCTCTATTATATCATGTCAAAGCTTAATAACTTTCCACAATCTTAAAATTACTCAACATGCAACGTACAACATCTTTGTGTCCCTTTAACGTTGTTATGCAGCCTCTAGTAACATCTTCAGTGTCCCAAACTTTGATCAGCATATCCCGTCCAGTACTGTATAATTTACTACCTCGACACGTCATTGCACAAATAGGATCTTGGTGTCCTCTAAAAATATATGACTAAGTCTTAGTCTAATTACAGTACAGGCACTCTGATACAGTATACAGGTATGTGCCACCCTATCTCCCCCTCCCCTCCTCCTTTTTTTTGTCGTCTTTTTTTTAGCCGCTGTGTCTGTATCCTTAGCCTAGCTTGGAGCTTAAACTTGTTGCTTGCTAGCTTCCTCTGGCTTGTTGCCTTCTTTGCTGATGGTCTTGTCCTGTGTAATCTGTGGTCACTCGTCGTTCTCTACTGTACGTTGTTGGTACGGTCAGGCGCGCAACGAGAGGGGGTGCGAGGGAAATTTTGGAGGTCAAAAATTACTTCTACTCTTTCTGACGCCTAAATCATGCGATTTAAAACCTTTATACGTGGGTCAAAAGTGTCCTCAATGCAGAAAATGCCATTTTACAGATCCAAAGTTCAAAAATTTCCCGCGGGGCTATGCCCCTGGACTCCCCTAGATTTGTGTTGTAACTTTATCTAATAACGACCCCCCTTTCAAAAATCCTGGTTGCGCCCTTGGGTATGGTGAGTCCACTCAAGCTGGATGAGTACCTCTTTACTTATACATGTGACTTGTAATTCGGGGATGTACCCTGCCTGCAAATGTTGAATCTGGGCTCATCGTGGCAGGGTACCCACCTCGCTCCCACCATGCCTGAGGCATGATGCCCTGGGGAATGAGGTCACACTGACTCGCATTCTGCCAAAGTTCATAGTGAGTTATGTCTTAGCCTGTAGTTAGCTGGCATGGGGAACACCGCTGCCAAACGTTTTGTGCATGTGCGATGTCCGAGCTCGTCCTCGGAAAAAGAGCGGGAAAACACTGAAATATTTAGACTGGTCCGAGAGTCTGACACAAAAGTTAAAATTATAAGCATACTACCAAAATGATAAGGTAGGCAATTTGTGCATGGCTTCCTTGTCAATATTGTAACATATTCTGAATTTACCCCTTCATAATTTTCTTTACCCTTTTTTTAAAACACAAATGAATAGTTGAGTCTTACTTAGTCTTCATTGTCTGGTTGTTGTCGCCACAGCTAGTTCCCACTTCGCTTGCAATGTTTACTCAGCGAATTCATGCATGCACAAATGTTTGGCAGCGGTGTTGGTGTGGGGAGGGTTTACGAAGGTTGAACACCCAGCAAACAGTATGGTTCTTGAGCTCCTGGGGGGCTGGGTCAGGTACCTATACAAATAATTATTTACTATTTTGGTCTGCAATAGGTGCCTATTTTGGTCTGAGATAGAGTATGGATACTGATGTGACAATAGTGCTTGGATAGGGTATTGATTGATTTTGAGTTTAGGTCCAGGACAGAGTGTAGAAAATCACCTTTTTAGGTCTGGGATAAGGTCAGGATTTTGAGGTTACGGCAGCACATCCCCACCCAAAAATTGCCAGAGTACCCCCCTGGGTTCAATACATGTAAATGATGTAAAAGCATAGAAGATAAACATTGTCCAATTGAACAAAATGTTCTAACCTCAACGTGCCCAAGCACTTAAACATAAAAGGCATTCTCCACATCTCATTACCAGGAGAAACACTGGAAACTGAAGGTAACGAAAAAAGATTGGAGGACGTCCGGACTCTAGGTGACACTGGTGGTCGTTTCTCTGTAAAGTCAGCTGCTAATGTTGTGGCTTCGGTGATTGAGGAAGTCGAGACTGAGTGCCAAACAGGACGGTACTGATGGGTCACAATTCTATCAAACTGGTGAGATAATCTGTCAACAGCAGTCTCTAAAGTTGAGATGGCCCTACAGCAATAGAATTTGGACATTTTCATTTTTTGACATTTTGTGTGAATTATAGATTTAATGATATTATATATTTATTTATAGTCAACCCAGAAGTTCTCTTGCATGTGACGTTGCAATATTGATATGCAACATTGCGATTTTGATTGGCAAATTCAATCAGCAACTTGCAAATGCTTTATCACAATTCCTCAGTGGGTTAAAAATATTGGTTTTAAGTAAACATCGAACAACACACACATAGATGTGATGTTATACTTGAAGGTAATGGCTCTAACTTTATGTAGAATTTCGCATTATCCAAAGTTTGGCATTTCAAATCATTTTTAGGGCAACCCGTTGAGGAATTGTGATAAAGCGTTTGCAGGTTGCTGATTGAATCCAGCAATCAAAATTGCAATGTTGTGTATCAATATTGCAAAGTTGCATGTAAGAGAACATCCGGTTTGTCTACAACGGTATTTCTACTGTACTCACTCTGTACAGTTTCGAAGTTGTTCAGCCATAGATACTTGATTCTGTTCCAACCAGGATACACGTTGAACAAGCTGTACAACAACATTTTCAACCCCCATCGAAATCCTGATCGGACCATTGTGTTGAGATCTGTCCTAGAGACATTACAAAATGTCTATTAGAATAATAGAATCATAAATAATTTTTATGAAAGGCATGCTCACTTGTACAGTTGTACATCAGTAGGTCCTTCCCATAATTTCTCATTCCCTGAATTTTCAATTCACTTGTGTTTCTGTACTGTGACTCATTGAAAACACATTTATTTAGACTTGTTCCAAGCAGGGTTCTCATTAGAAGCCAGTGACCGGCGAAGTTCGCCGTCTACTTCCTAAATGTTCACCGTCTACTTTTCTGTGTTTAAGAAAAAAATAATTAATTCCTTCTATCACGTTCTTAAACACTTAAAATGAGTTAAAATGAAAATACCAGGGCATCATCGACAGATCGTTCTTTGTCAACATCGTGGGATTGGGACCGAGACCTCATCGAGCATGCCAGATTTCACGTGCGGTATCACGCTCTTTATTTAAATTTATACTCGAAGAAAGCATGAAAAGAAAGCAAACGAATTTGGATGCGTTTTGCAAACGAATCCAAAAGGATCCGATTCATAACGAAAATAGTAAGTACTATATTTTTGTGTTTTACGTTTCGTTAGTCTTATAAGCTATCGTCGACGTATGATGCATTTATAATAGCACGAGCCCCGTGAAACGTTTGTCTTTGCATGTGTTTATTATAAATACAGTCGTGTGTATTTAAGAAATGGCTCATGGTTTAGCGTGCTCCATCGAGTTATGGATGCACGCGGGAAATTGGGAGAGCACGAAAAAAGAGTTGGTCGAGGTGTAGCCGAGAGCAACTCTAGATTTTTGAGTGCTCTCCAAATTTCCCAAGTGCATCCATAACTCGATGGAGCACACTAAACCATGAGCCATTTCTTTTATAACATAGCATTAAATCCTTTCACAAGCCGGCGAATCGTTTTGGTTGTTGTGTTTTTCTACTTTAGTAGCCAAGTCTTTTTTGTTCACTAAAATCCAACCAAAAGTTTATGTCTTCTGGGTCGTTGTTCTCTATTACTCAGTAAAATTAAATGACTTGGTATTTTGATAATATAAAAGGCCATAAAAAGTCAATTTAAAACTCAGTTTTGTTTTGAAAATTTTTCCCGCGCTTTTTTGCCGTGCTCCATCGAGTTGTGGAGCACGCACAACAGCCAATCAAAAACGTTGCTATATCAAAGCTATGTTATAATATTTATTCGTGTCAGGTTTCAGTTTGATAGAGTGCTTAAAGTTAATATGGAAGGGTCACAACAGGTCGAGACGACAATTTTCGTGTGTATGCATGTTCAAAGACAATGTCAATATGTATTAAAGTTTGTGACAGCGAGAGATAAATATTAAATATGAAGTGATTAATTTCATTTTGTCATGTATTATTAATAGATATAAATGTTATAAGATAGGCAGGCCGCAGCCCTGCAAATTTTGTGTTATCCTTACAGTTGATGGTTGTAAAATATATCTTTAACAATATAAAGTTTTAAAAATCATACTTGAATGTTCTTGGAAGTTGTTTCTATCGATCTTACGCATAATATATTCGCAATCCGGGATTGGTATCCTAGCAACAAGGGTGTAAGCGCGGGAAAACGAGCGAAAATCACTTGTTTTCCCGCGCTTACACCCTCGTTGCTAGACAGAAGAAACAGAGGAAGTGCAAGCTGAAGTCGAAGACGAAGTTGAAGCTGCTAGTGCTATCCCGAATCTAGATCATTATCAAACGGAAACATATGGCATTTACACAAATGATTATGAAAATTCATCGGATTCCGATTCGGACTGATACATTTGGGGGATGACTATTTAAAACGGCATTTTTGAGAAAAGAGCAGCACATACAATTTAAATGCGGATATTTTTTGTTCAGTTGGAGGTTCAAAATGCACTCGAACATGAATGAAATAAACAATCCAACGTTTAGACTTTAGATATAAGAGACAGAGTACAGATAGTACTAACTAATATTGTGTGTACTTAATTGTGACATGTATGCCATGGCATACAAACTTTATACAAAATTTGTTGGTGAGCATTACACTTATATTGTATTTGTGTGTTTAGTGTGCGATTTAGCACAAATTTCACCATTAAAACCTTGTTGTGAAAAGCTGAGATTTTTAAAAAAATGTGTTCTCAGAATGCAGGAAATGCTATTTCGGAGACCCAAATTTTAAAAATTTCCCAGGGGGAGCATCATGCCCCCAGACCCCCCCCCTACCTGGCTTGTGCCTGTGGCACTCGGCTCACGCCTTCTGTGCTCGCATACTGTACAATACACTCCCTAATACCTTGCTGTCTACTTTTTCTGTTTCTCCTGCTACTTTACATCCTAATGAGAACCCTGTCCAAGGCCCTCTCTCTCTTTGTTAGTCGACTACACATGATCAGAAATCGCATAGAAAATCGGCCACTTTCATGGGGCAGTTCGCAGTCCACATGTGTGCTGGCTCAAGTGAGTTGTCGGCTGTGTATTGATGACGTTTACATGCAAGATATTCGTTCTACGCATGCGTAGCTAATATGGGCAGCCCATATTTCGTGAGCCTTGACAGCCACCATTTCCGATCATGGTATTCCTCAGTCTGATCTGCTAATCCACTCTCGTGAAATGACAGAGCAAGCAAACATGGAAAATATTTTATTATTTTTAAGCAATCATACATACCTCTTCTATACTGGAGTATTTATGAGAACATTCTTTCATGTGTTCTTTAACATTTTCATCTGTCCCACAATACTCACAACCTATTGCATATAATTAACAGTGTATAACAATATTACAGTGTACATATGTCTTAAAGTTGAACATAATTATTTGTCTATGGGTACATAAGTAAAGTCTGACATATTAATGTTTTATATCATATGAATGCCAAATTAAAAAAAAAGAAGATATATTATTCATTCAAAGTGAGTGAATAATGATTCAACTCTGAAAATCATTAATCTTAGCTGTCAGTGATGATGACATCCACTGTCCAATAATTTTTTTCATTATTGCACACTTGACACATTTGTCCAAATAATTTATTTTTTTGATTTCGAGCATTACTAAATATGGACAGTTTAATTAAGTTTGTTATGCAAAATTAACCAGGAGAGTTTCCCAGTCAGAAACAGTAGTAAATTTTCAATTAATAATATCAATTCAAGTATACACCAACAGTTAGCAGCCAATAGAATTGCCTGTTCTTTAAAAAATCTTACTACATTGAGCGAGGAATTGTCAAGCAATGTAAACTGAACTATTCCTTGTTCAATTTAACAGTTTTTAATTTTAAACCCATTGCTGCCTAGAATGTGTGAGAGTTCTCCCTTCAATGAATAACATCACCTGGTGTTATGCACCTATCAATGTAAACCCTGTGGGGTGGGGGTACAGGCAAAGGGTGGGGAGTTGACAGCGAAATACATCCCCGCAGTCGTGCATTTGACCGTAAATTGTTCCCCATGGGTCGAGACATTTGACCATGCACGGTAGATTGCAAAAGACCTGGAGACAAGCGTTTAAGAACCCGGATCTTCTTGTGGTCAGTTACGTCTCTGCTTCCAACTATCCATCTGGTCAAAAACGTTCAGCCTTTGCAAAGGAAAATGTTTCAATTGTTTATTGAATGATCAATTAAAGGTTGATCATGCACAGGAATACTTAATGTAGATGACTAGACTTGTTGTGTTTCTCATCATTAATAATTCACAAGCTTACTATTAGGATACTTTGCCAATGTACTTTCAAATCATTATTAAGAAAGAATAGTCAGCACGGCAGTTTAAATGTTAATATTGAGTTTATTCATATAATTACTTTGAACATGTTGCTGCGCTTTGGTTTTGGGCTAGCTTTTGTACAAGCACGTGCTATAAGCTTGTTCAAATTTGGTCATTAAAATGTTACAATCTCTTGTTTGATGTCCCCAGGTGCGTTCTTTTGGAAACATTTGATTGATATACAATCCCCCACCCTGGGGCATTTTACTCAAATTTTTAATTTTTTGTCAAATCCCCACCCTTTGCCTGCACCCCCACCCCACCAGGTTTACATTGATAGGTGCATTAGACAGAGTAAAACAATAAAGGGGGCATTTTGGACCAGCTCAGGCAAGAGTGGGTTAATCACTTGTTAGGTGATGGGGATATATCTGACTTTAACTCATTCCTGCCTGAGCTGGCCAAAAATGGCCAGTTTATTATTTTACTCTAATGCCAGATGATAGAGATCAGTCCCAAGGAACTTTGGTGATCAAGACAGAGTAAAATATTGAAGGAGTTGAACCACTGTCAGGGGGGAGGGGGTATACTTGAAAATGGAGACTCCATCAAACTATATGCATAAATTGACCCTTCAGAGTTGTTTCAAATAAGGCAAACTTACAATACACAAGCTTTGTTCAAATCCTTTATATATTAAAACCCACCTTCATCGCGGTATTTACACGGATATCGTGGACACGTTTCTAAGTGAGTATCGAGATCTCGTCTTCTGAATTTTCCACAATGATTCGCGCTGTTTGGGCAAGGAATAAGGGCATAAGGGCACTGGTCTTCGTGCTCGCTTCGAATGCCCAAACGTATGACTTCAGGGCATCCTTCTTCGTCCAAAGTAAACTCATCTTCTGAGTCAACTCTGGTGATTCCGTGTTGACAGTGAATATTCAAGTCGTCAATCTGGCCTTTCAGAGCAATGTTCGAGACGAGATCTGAGCGATGGAAGGGAATGTTATCGACGGGACAAACGTAGTTTGAGACATTTCCACGAGAGGAGATCTTGTCTGTGATGCAAGTTCGGCAGAAGGTGTGACCGCATAGTGTTGAAATGACAGGATCGTTGAACAGACCGTGACACATTGGACAGCATAACGACTGCGAAGCTTGGGAAATGAACTTTGTTGGAAGCATTTTTCTAAATCACTTCTCCGATTCAGCCCCTCCTTCCGTTTCCAGTTGACGTTTGGTGTTCCCTCTTTGACCCTCCTCTCACACGACACTTGACAGCCCCCCCCCCCCCCGGAAAAAGGAAAAGTTGATAACTTCGGTTACACAAGGGGCCCAAACAGAAATTTTTTTTCTTCTTTCTAATTTTTTCTAATTTTCTCTTTATTTAGCCTGCGTTTAGACGCCCTTCCCCCTCCTGAAATCGAACTATTTTTATTAAACTTTGCCAAGTAAAAAAGTAAATGGCAGGTCACCGCAGAAGTATTGCAAAGTATACACAAATTATTGCAGGCCTTTATAAATTAAGATTGATATAAAAACTAATTAAAAATTTGTTGCAAAACAGCAAGAAATATAACTAGAGCTACAGTAAATTGTGAGCGGCAGTACTACATTTTAGACATGTGAATTTTTAAGATTAAAAAAATTGTTTTATTGTAATTAATATTTAAAAAAATAAAGCAATAATTAAAAAAACAGATTCTTAAGTTAATTAAAGTTGTTCTGTATTCTGGTAGATCTGTTGAGAAAGGAGTTCTGAAAAGTGATTGTTTTACATTTTTTGAAGGAAGAAGAGAAGTTTAAGCAATTAAGCTTAGTTGTTTGTAAATATCTAATAGTAGCCATTTACGATAACTTGGCTTGGGCTAGCTGTGCTTGTCAAGCAATTTAGCCCGCATGGCCTGCATATGCGGGCTGTGCAGGAGCAATATGGCACCTTATTACATTATTTGACAGTTTTCTTTTGGAAATTATGGCAAATTTACCTACAGAAAAGGTCAATGAGCTTAAACAGTTGATTCATAGTCATCTCAATCAACTGGACGTTCATTCTAAGATCAAGGGATGCCTTGATGAGTCGTTTGGTGCCGATGACCACAAGAGAGATGTCGTTGAAGAAGATAGGATTGTGAACGTTTTGAGGGAAAGAGGTCTTATTGATGAAGTGATGAGAACGTTAAAGTTTGAAGGAATTGACGGAAAAGGGGACAAAAGGACAAGAGCAGGAGAACGTCCGGAGAAACAGAGAAATGTGGAAGAAATCACGGAGTCAAGAGGTGGGAGGAAATATTCAAGTATAACCACCCCCTGGCCCTAAGAGCTGGCAGTGCATACAATTCAATTCCTTCCTGAAAACCTACCGCCAAATGTTAAGCAAGGAATAGTCAATTTATGTGAACTGTAGTACTCTTTGATAAATAATGGAGCAATTCTATAAAACTCCAACTTTTGAGGAAGGGGGAGTATCAGAAGGCTCTGGGGAATATAATACTGGTACTTGAATTTAGAGGTACTTGGGGAGCAATCTTGTACTTGAAGAGGAGGAAGACAGGAGGGGGGGGGAGGTAGGTAGGGATTGGGGAGAGGGGCCAAGGAGAGGAGGAGAATTGGGGAGAGGAGGTGGAGGACTGGTGCCAGGGGAACTGGGGAGAGGTTGGATAGGAGAAGGACCAACCCCCCTGGCAACCATAATTTAACCCCCTCCCCCTCACCTCCTCTCCCTCCCTCCTCTTCCACCCTCCCCTTCCACCTCCCCCTTTCCCTTTCCCTCCCTAAATCAACCAACCAACCAACAATGATTTATTTATTATCTCTTTATTAGTTAGTTTGGATCCAACCAAACGGTATCTGTATCTTCAGGTTTTGGGTGGAAAGGCATTTCTTGAGCACCTTCAAGAACCTGAACCAATGCCGGGTCATCCAACATCGACATTTACATTACATCTGCATTTTAGAGGACAGAGGTTTAGATCTAGACCAGCCCCATGTTCTTGTGAACCAGATATTCATGAAGGTAAATTATTGGTAAACAGTGGTGCATTCATGCATATACGGTACTAGTGATCAAGTAAATAGATTATTAAATATCAGCCCAAGGTCTTGACAGTACAGACCAAGCTGTAGGCATGGTTAAATTGCAACCTCATTGCTTTCTAGGATCATGTCAGAGGGATTGTTTGGTGTTGGACAGAGAAAAACAATAATAGGGCTGTCTTTGGCTGGCTCAGCCACTGCTACATAGGATGTCTGTAAAACAATAAAGCAGGAGTGTCGGAAGGGCCCCCCCCCCCCCACACTTTTTTTGGTGGGGGCAGAATATGTTTGTCCCCAGAATATTGTTGCGCTATTTCCATCTTAAATTGACCCACAACATTTAAAAAGCCTTCCATTGAAATCTGGTCACCCAATGGAGTAGTTTCATCAGGTTTACCCTGGTTGTGACGTCACCAATTTCCTAGTTAATTAGACTCAATATTACTGGACAGCACGCTGTCTTTGGTCAAAATATTTCCAAAACCAAAACAAATATTGAAAAAATGCAATAATTTATTGCCAATGCCCTTTAACATCCAGGACAGGGGTCTGTCCATCTGGATACACAAAAAGATGGACCGTGGTGCAGATACGTATTTTTACAGACAGTGTAGAACTGTACCATAACTACACTAGTACTGTATTTCAAGACAATTCATGACATTCTCCCAAAATCTTTTTTTAGGTTTTTTGTTGGAACTTCAAAAAGATAGAAGTAAAATGGTCAATGTGACTACTCTGTTATCTGTATCTGATCAAATACATATTTTACTTATTAAAACAAACCCAAATGGAGAAAGGACTTTAGTTGGGTCCCACAGTTTAAAATGGCGGACAATTTTAGCAGCCGAAGGAGGTTGTCTTCAAAATTCTATTGAGATTAATGGTGTTGGTACGGAAGCTAAAGTGCCTGTTGGTGTTTTGGATATGAAGTTGGAGATTATTCCTAGACTAAATCAAGTAAATAAAATCTCGTGTGTCCTTTTTGATCCATCCAGACCATCCCTATTCTAAAAGTAGTGCTCTATAATATTGTCAGACAATTTTACTTTGACTAAAGGCCATGTCACACGAGGCAATTTTCCTTGCAACTTGCAACACAAGTTGCAGGGGGGGGCGTGTGTCACACGCTGCAACTTGTCTCGTAGCGTTGCGAAAAGTAGGAGCTGCTGCTACTTTCTCTGCAACTCGCAACGCAATTTTTCGTTGCGAGACTAGTTGCAAACATGGGGTGTCACACAAGGAAATCTTTCTTGCAACTTGCAATCCAACGCCATTGCGTTGCAAGTTGCAAGGAAAATTGCCTCGTGCATGTGACATGGCCTTAACTTGAAAAGTTACTGTCCATGATCCAACCTTTCGACACTGGTCTTGAAGAAAGGTCCCATATTTATACTCTCAAATAGAACCTATGATGACATTGCTGTCAACAAGATGCAAATAGGTTTTTGGTATTAAAAACATACCACCATCACTCCAGTTTAAAGGAGCATGGACAGCATTACCGTAAGATACCAAGCCTCTAACGGTATCATCAAAGACGTTGTTTGGAGGCTGGCGTATTAATAGCGCCCACGCTCCATATCGGAAGCCTCTTTGCATCCTGTTGATAGGTAACGGTTCTATTTGAGGGTATGAACATGGGACATTTCTTCATAACCATCATCTCTGTTAAAGACACTAGATCGGAGTGTCGAAATGTTAGGTCACGAATAGTAACTTTTTAGTGAAGTTACTTACAAAAAAACTTAAGCCAGAGTAGTGTTAAACTATGAAATAAAAGTAGTAATGTGCTGTGACTGTGTAGGCAGTGTTGAAACAACAATCGAAATATAGTAAGGTTAGGGGCCTTTTACATGAATCCGCATTGAGTTTCAATCCGGATTGAAAAGCGAAGTCAATCCGTGTTTACATGGGAATTGAAATCCACCTGAAATATTGGAAAACACGCATGCATTGTTCTACGTCCTTTCTGTCACGTTTTTCATTCCGGAATGAAACTCGCACCGCCTTTACATGATTCCGGAACGAAATTTAAATCCGGAATGAGATTTCAATCCGGAATGAGAAACGGATTGAACTCAAGGCTAGTTTCCACTCAGGAAAATCTTCCGCACGACCGGAACGGACAGGGAAGTTTCCTTTGTCTTGTGAGCTCTCGGTCGGAACTGATGACTTTAACACAAAGGAAACTTCCTGTCCGTTCCTATCCTGCGGAAGATTTTCCTGAGTGGAAACTAGCCTTCAATCCGGAATGAGCTAATCTCAATCCGGATTCATGTAAACAGATAAAGGGGCTTGATCAGAAGCGGAATGAGTTCAATCTGGATTGAAACTCAATCCGGATTCATGCATGTAAACGTCCCCTTAGATATACTGCAGAAACAGAGAACGTAGTCCAACGTTTTGAGCGGAAAAGGCCCTTCATCAGAGTAAACGTAAAGGGTATATGTTGGATTGTCTGGCTCATTAGGCAGGGTAAAATAATAAGTGATATTGGGCATTTCACTCGATTACACAGCAAGTTCTAAGGATTTAGGGTGAAGTCTTAAAATGTATATATTCCACACTCGAATTTTCCTTCACCCTAAATCCTTAGAACATGCTGTGTAATCGAGTGAAATGCCCAATATCATTTATAATATACCCAATTCTCTCCTGGCATTACCACCTTATTATATATACAGAACTCGCGATCGAGCTCTCGGCAACGGCCTCCGTGGCTCAGTGGTCAGAGCATTGCACTAGAATCGCAAGGTCGTGGGTTCAATTCCTGCCGGAGGGCCTGTGTAGTTGCATTTTTCGCAACTGCTCCCGGTTTGGTCTTAAAATGTATATATTCCACACTCGAATTTTCCTTCACCCTAAATCCTTAGTAAAATAATAAGGGTGTGGTAGGCGGCAGTTTTGTAATGTACAGCATATACTTCTCCTAAATGACCTCGCGACTCGTAGGTTTATTTCCAGCCAGAATGCCTTGATGTTGCATTTTCGTAACTGGCCTTGGTTTGCCCTCAAAATGTACATCATGTATATATTCTAGCACTTTAAATTTTCTTTTACCTAAAATTATTAGAACGTGAATACAAGTTGGACTGTCTTGATATTCTTTTGTTTAGATTGTTCAAAAAGATGTAATAAAAACCCAAGAAGACCTCGAGCACAGCAAAGTTGCTGAACGAGAAAGACTTTTCTTGGTTTACGCCAAGCAATGGTGGAGGGAGTACCTCCAGATTCGTTCATCGCATTGCAACCGTTTGGTGAAAATATTCGCCCAGGATGAAACGGGCACAAACAGACTAACTTGTTCATTTGTGAGACCAATCAGGGCTGGTCGACTGATTGATTCTCCCAGAGAGGCAGCTAGATTTGTCAGCTTAATTGTTTACGAAAAGGCGGAATCTGTAGGGGGAGGAAAAACAGAAATGTGGTGCAATATGCATTCTTTTTTATGCAAAAATAAAGGGGTAAGCGCACTTAGCTATACTTGCTAGGTGTTAGGCAACATTTAGTACAGTAGACTACAGTTCAGCACATGTACAGTGCAGTGCAGTGCAGTGCAGTGCAGTGCAGTGCAGTGCAGTGCAGTGCAGTGCAGCGCAGTGCAGTGCAGTGCCGTACAGTACAGTACATTACAGTATCGTGCAGTTCAGTACAGTATAGCACAGTACAGTACAGACACAGTACAGTACAATATAGTTCAGCACAGAATAGTACACGTTAAGATACCTCATTATATACATAAGACATAGCGCTGCGTAGTAAGACGTTAGGCTACAATGTTAAGAAATGTAAGTCATTGCGCTGCTTCATATCACGTTCTGTTACGCTATAAAATGTTCCGCTACGTTCCAAGACGTTGTACGCTACGTTGTTTGACATTACGCTACGTTATAAGACTTCACTTAAGGAAGATGTTTTTGATCGATGACTCAAGGCGCATGGAAACTCCGAGAATAAAACAACTGGTAGAACTGATCCAAGCGATCAATATGATTTAAAACTTGGCCAAAAGGAGAGAGACGATCAAACGACCAGGCATTATTATTATATACTGTGAGGGGCCGTTTACATGAATCCAGATTGAGTTTCAATCCGGATTGAAAAGCGAAGTCAATCCGTGTTTACATGGAATTGCTTTTCTGGATTGAAATCCGCCTGTCGCCTGAAGTCCGTAAATATTAGAAAACACACATGTATTGTTTGTTCTAGTCCTCTCTGTCACGTTTTTCATTCCAGAATGAAATTCGCACCGCGTTTACATGATTCCGGAACGAAATTTCAATCCGGAATGAGATTTCAATCCGGAATGAGAAATGGATTGAACTCAATCCGGAATGAACTAATCTCAATCCGGATTCATGTAAACAGATAAAGGGGTTTGATCAGAAGCGGGATGAGTTCAATCCGGATTGAAACTCAATCCGGATTCATGTAAAAGGCCCCTTAACAGACGTTTGGTGGACGTTCGTCAAGCTCAATTACTCAGAAAATATTTCTGAGACCCCAGACAGGGTTCGAACTTGCAACCTTCTGATGACTGGTTAGACGCTCTAATCATTGAGCCACTGAGGCTCAGATGGAGAGCTAAGGTTGCAAATTCATAGCCATATATGTTCTCCTATAAGTGGTAGATGTACACTGTACGATTCAAAATTTCCCGGGGGAGCATGCCCCCGGACCCCCCTAAAAATTATTTTGATTTCGGCTCCCCCCCTTTCAAAATCCTGGCTACGTGCCTGCACTGTAGAGAGTAGTGGTAGATATATACTGTACTCATAATATTTTGCTACAGGACTGTGAAGACCATGCTATTCTGTTGTGTAATCTTCTCCTTGGTTTTGGTTTGGATGCTTATGTAACAGTAGGAACAAAAAGTAAAGGCGTTGCTTATAGCTGGGTTACGACAATTAGTCCCGGTGGAGAAGTTGTGTTCTGGGAAAGTTTAACTGCACAAAGGTCTGAAATAGATGTTAACAGTACTAATACATATTTTAAAAAGCATGTAACTTTACTTTGAGGTTATGTGAATTACTGTGGACGTTTTTCACCATGTAATTGTTGATTTGTTAGGTATATTCATCGTTTCATTGACCCGGATGATCCTCCACTAGACAAACAGCTGCCCAAACCAGAACATTCTTACCAAACTATTGGATGTATATTTAACCATAAAGCATTTTATGCCAATTGTCAGGTACCAAGTATTATTATCATCATCATTATCAACATTGTCATCATTATTATCATTACCTTTGTCGCTATTACCACCATCTTTCATCATAGCCTGGTACCCTGGCCCAATTTCAAAAGAATTAAAGAAATATGGGCCAGGTAACCACTAATGTCATTCTCGCGTCATCAGGGCTAAATCCACTTATGATGATTGCAGTTTTACTCATAGCCACTAAAAACGCGCGAAATTTCATCCAATAGGAAAGCAGAAGTCTTTAGTGGTTACCTGCCCCATATTCTTTGATTGGGCCAAGGTACCAGGCTACTTTCATCATCGCCATCATTACCATCATCATCACCATAATCATCTTCGCCACTACCACCATAAGGTACCATTATCACCATCATCGTTACCATCAATATTATCACCACTACCATCATCACCATCATCTACATTATCATCAACATCATTACCATCATCAACATTGTCAACATCATCATCATCATCATCATTATCATCATCATCATTATTTTCAGTTATCTTTTGTGCGGAAAAAATTGTACTGACCAACTACTTTGCGATTTCTTTTTTTAAAGCCGTCTGATCGCGTAGATGTTTGCCAGTTTGATTTGCAAAATAAATCCTTGTGGAAAGCAATGAGTGAGGAGGCTATCAAATCAGTGTGTGGAAATTTAGGACTGGTAAGATAACGCTTAACAACGTGTATATGTAAACGATTTATGCTATATACATGATTTAAAAGTGGTTAAAAAATGCATCGTAATGATCTGACAATTATTTGATTTATTCTCATAGCCATCTGGTCCAGTATTTCCACCACTTTGTCCTTCCACCATTGATGCCACAACGGCTAGTAACCATTTGGAGTACAGTTTAAGGTCCTTGGTAGAAGACGTACGACAGGTAAAGTAGTGCACGTATTTTGACTTTCCTTCTCGCACACATCATTAGTAACTAACTGACTGACCGACCGACCGACCGACCGACCGACCGACCGACCGACCGACCGACCGACTGACTGACTAACCGACCGACCGACCGACCGACCGACCGACCGACCGACCGACCGACCGACCGACCGACCGACCGACCGACCGACCGACCGACCGACCGACCAACCAACCAACCAACCAACCAATAGTTAAGCCCGGTTAGACGGGGTTAGTACTTGGATGGGTGACACCTATAGGTCTTAGCTGTAAATGGAGGACCCCACCAGCTCTGCTGAAAAACTTATCCTCCTTAAATAAATAAAGAATAACAATAATAGTAATACTAACTAACTAACTAACTAACTAACTAACTAACTAACTAACTGACTGACTGACTGACTGACTGACTGACTGACTGACTGACTGACTGACTGACTGACTGACTGACTGACTGACTGACTGACTGACTGACTGACTGACTGACTGACTGACTGACTGACTGACTGACTGACTGACTGACTGACTGACTGACTGACTGACTGACTGACTGACTGACTGACTGACTGACTAACTAACTAACTAACTAAGTAGCGTGCTGCGTAGGCAGTGTAGAAACAACAATCGAAATATATACTTAAGGTTAGATATACTGCCGAAACAGAGAACGTAAGACCCTTCGTCAGTTTCTCTCTGACGAAGGGCCTTCGCTCGAAACGTTAGACTCTTACGTTCTCTGTTTCGGCAGTATATCTAACCTTAAGTATATTTCGATTGTTGTAACTAACTAACCAGCCAGCCAGCCAGCCAGCCAGCCAACCAACCAACCAACCAACCATCCATCCATCCAACCAACCAACCAACCAACCAACCAACCAACCAACCAACCAACCAACCAACCAACCAACCAACCAACCAACCAACCAACCAACCAACCAACCAACTATAATACCATTATATAGGATATGGGTCTAACTACGGTATGGGATGATGAACTGAGTTACTTATTAACTCCGGCGCTTGCTGGCTACGAAATGGAACACAAGACAGGATTATCAGCTGGGAATGAAGAGTTTCAACATGCTATACGTAAAAACGTCCCAGATGGCCACACTTTTAAAGGATTTCCAATTCAGTTTGTTCACATGAACGCGAGGCGAGCTCTCGGGGCATGCTTAAGGTTTGTTATATATATAATAATTTTTATACTGATTTCTTTAGTAAATATAAAATGAAAACAATCCCAGGAAAAAGTGCCTATTATCAGTTATAAATCACTAAAATAGGATTGTGTTTTATTAAATAGTTTTTTCTTTGAAATGACACTACCGATTTATTGTTTTCTTGACAGATCTCCAGTTTGTGAAGAAATTATACGTTGCCAGGGTGATCACGTAAGACTTGCCATAAGAGTTCGAGTATTCCCTTATCCTGAATCGACATGCGCAGTGTGGATAATGTTCGCCTGTAAATATCGGTCTGTGTTGTGAGTTGTGCGGGAAACTGGGAAAATTTTTTCTTGGTTTAAATGTCTAGTACTTTACATTATTTATGTATTTATTCTTTTTTGGTATTGCTGTGTTCGTCTGAGGATTTTTTTTGAATTAACAACAACAACAACAGCCGAACACTAGCACCACTACCGTCACTACCACCACCAACAACAACAACAGCACCACCACTAGACTACCACCACCAACCGCAGCAACAACAACACTACACCAACAACAACAACAATAACAAAAACACTACAACCACCACCACCACCACCACCACTACCATCACCACTACCACCATCAACAACACCATCTTCACCAACAACACCATCACTACCAACAACATCATCACCAACAACACCATCACCACCAACACCACCACCACCAATAACAACACCATCACCACCAACGACACCATCACCACCAACGACACCATCACCACCAACAACACCATCACCACCAACAACAACACCATCACCACCGATAACACCATCACCACCAACAACAACAACAACACCACCAACAGCAACACCACCAACAGCAACACCATTAACAACAACACCATCACCAACAACACCATCACCAACACAACACCATCACCATCACCAACAACAACACCATCACCACCAACAACACCACCAACAACAACAACACCACCACCATCACCAACAACAACAACACCATCGACAACACCATCACCACCAACAACAACACCACCAACAGCAGCACCACCAACAACAACAACACCATCACCATCACCAACAACAACAACACCACCACCACCACCAACAACAACAACACCACCGACAACACCATCACCACCGACAACAACACCAACCACCAACAACAGCAACACCAACAACAACAACACCAACAACACCATCACCACCGACGCAACACCACCACCATCACCACCAACAACAACACCAACAACAACACCATCACCACCAACAACACCATCACTACCAGCAACAACAACAGCAACACCACCAACAACACCATCACCAACAACACCATCACCATCACCAACAACACCATCACCAACAACACCATCACCAACAACACCATCACCACTGACACAACACCACCACCACCACCACCATCACCACCACCACCACCAACAACACCATCACCACCAACAACACCACCAACACCACCAACAACAACACCATCACCACCGACAACACCATCACCACCAACAACAACAACAACACCACCAACAGCAACACCACCAACAACAACACCATCACCAACAACACCATCACCACCAATACAACACCACCACCATCACCAACAACAACACCATCACCACGAACAACACCACCACCAACAACAACAACACCACCATCACCACCAACAACAACACCATCACCACCGACAACACCATCACCACCAACAACAACAACACCACCACCAACAGCAGCACTACCAACAACAACACCATCACCAACAACAACATCACCACTGACACAACACCACCAACATCACCATCACCAACAACAACACCATCACCACCAACAACAACACCACCACCACCACCACCAACAACAACACCACCGACAACACCATCACCACCACCACCAACACCACCAACAGCAACACCACCAACACCACCAACAACAACACCATCACCATCACCAACAACACCATCACCACCGACACAACACCACCACCATTACCACCAACAACAACACCAACAACAACACCATCATCACCACCAACAACACCATCACTACCAACAACAACAACAGCAACACCACCAACAACACCATCACCAACAACACCATCACCAACAACACCATCACCACCAACACAACACCATCACTACCAACAACAACAATATTAACGATAATTCAGAAAATGGACCTCGAATTTTTAACGATAGAAAAAAAAACACAACACAAAAATAGATTCAAATGAGCACAGCTGAATGCGAATAAACAGTCTCAAGGACAACCACTTATATATGTATTTTGTAAATAAAACATGTATATATTGACACTATATTGTCTATATTTTTCTAAATTACCTAAACTATCTGTAAATACATGTGTGTGGCTACTTATACTTACTTAAGAGAAGAAATGTTTATGATAGCTCAGTCTGATATGGGAATTGGGTGTTCAAAAAACGTTCGAGCTCAATTCACTCAGAAAAAATTTCAGAAACCCATTATTCCAACTGGAACTCAAAGGTTATTGTGTGGGATGTATTAAACGACGATGACTACTGTTTTGGTTTATTATAAGTGATATTGGGCATTTCACTCGATTACATAGTATGTTCTAAGGATTTTGGGTGAAGGAAAATTCGAGTGTAGAATATATACATTTTAAGACCAAACCGGAAACCCTTGCGATTCTAGTGCAATGGTCAATGCTCAGAGCATTGCACTAGAATCGCAAGGTCGTGGGTTCAATTCCTGCCGGAAGGCCTGTGTAGTTGCATTTTTCGCAACTGGTCCCGGTTTGGTCTTAAAATGTATATATTCTACACTCGAATTTTCCTTCATCCAAAATCCTTAGAACATACTATTTTGGTTGTTTTTCCGGGAGAAGACAAACATTAGAATTTCTCAATCATTTTTTACGCTCGTTTTGACTGGACATTTCTAAACAATTTATAACATAACGAAGACGTTGGTGGGGATTGGATCGGCTAACCAAACTCGTCGAGATTCGGTAAGGATAGCAAATATCGAGAGGACCGGAACTCATCTCGTCTATCCA
Organism: Corallium rubrum; assembly: GCA_964035015.1. Classification (NCBI taxonomy): domain Eukaryota; kingdom Metazoa; phylum Cnidaria; class Anthozoa; order Scleralcyonacea; family Coralliidae; genus Corallium; species Corallium rubrum. The sequence continues at coordinate 5,921,337 of OZ035999.1, read as the reverse complement.
CGCACTTCGTCGCCGATGTGGGCTTGAACTGTGTTTGTTTTCATAAATAATTGGTAACATTCACGTGTGCGTAAAGGGTGTTTAACTAAAATGTAATCCACTCAGAGGTGTATTGCCAAAGATATCCTCAAAAATAAATTCCAGAAATGCCTCAAAATTGACTATAAACGAATTCCAAAAAAATAATTAAAAAAGGAAAATCCAAAAAAATTCTTGATTTTTGAATTACAAAAAAGTCAAAAAAACATCCAAAAAATTTCGTACGTCATTTTCGGGAGGATAAGTTAGTTACTTTGAATGATCGTGCAAATTAAAAACTGTTAAAAAAATCTTTTAAAATAAAATAAAATTCCTCAAAAATCCTAAGAATTTCACACTCGTTTTTACAGAAGACTATAAAGTGCATGAATATTACTTTCAAGGTGATCAAGTTGCGTGAACTACAATAGTTCGTTTTCTGCGCCTTTAATCCCCAATTTTTAACTCCCAATTGGAGAGTTAAATATTGACTCAACGGCAAGCATTGGCGATCCAAGTTTGCAATATCAACTAGCCCATCCAAGCACTTCATTGTATTAAAATTTTAATGTTGGAAAGCGGGCCAAGCGTGGGATTTATAAAACAGGAAGAAAGAAAATCGACGCCTTGCTGTTTATATATATTTATAAAATAAGGTGCCCTCTACGCACGCTCTGATTGGCTGGGCTCCGTGCACTTATAAGAGAACATAGATCATGAATGACGTAGAATGGCGTCAGCAGGCCGGAAAAGCCCGCCAAATTCCTAAACTACCTCACTTTTAGTTTGATTTTTCCTCTTCTTATTTTATAAAACAAATAAAACATATCGCTCCTGTGCATATGTACTCTTATAAAGGTACATTTGACGTGATTTGAACACGAAAGAAGTGTAAAGGCACTCGGCTATCGCCTCGTGCCTCTACTCAACTTCTTTCGTGTTCAAATGACGTCAAACGTGCCTTTATAAGAGTACATATGCACGGAGCTTTATGTTTTAAATAACATATAAAGAGTTTTTTATTTAATTAATTAAAGGCTGAAGCAGGTTTATAAATAGCCACACGTTGCGTGCGTTTTGAGCGCAGTTACCAAGATTCACGGATAATTTTTGCGGGCTCCACTCGCAGCCAGCAGCGCCGCCGGATGAATATATCCCTGAGGCATGTTAAACTGAAAGCATATAACTTATGATCCATGGCATATATGAATCTTGACATAAATATATGAATCTTGACATAAATCAGTATGAATCTTGACATAAATATATGAATCTTGACATAAATATATGAACCTTGACATAAATATATGAACCTTGACATAAATATATGAACCTTGACATAAATATTTCACATCTTAATGTTTTGTCGCTTTTTAACAAGCATATGTAGTGGTGGCGCAGAATAGAGATGTTCTTTTTTCTGTGGCAGTGGTGACAAGTTGCGTTCCAAGTTGAAAGGCGTTGCTACGTTGGGTTACCGGGGGGGTTGTCATTAGGTTTAGGATTCCTACAGAGGATTCCTGAGAAGATCAGATATGCTGGACGCATAGAGAAAGTTAACGGTTATTGTGGATCAAAACTTAGCTGCACAACCTTGATTTATTAGTAGTTTAAACTTTTTGTATAGTTCCGTGAAGTTTAATACTGCATACCGTACATTGCTTATCGTTTCGTGCCTGTCGACGCGGGACACATTGCGTGACCTCGCGAAATGCGAGGTCGTCCGAGGGAATGCATGTATTACCCCCTCCCGGTGCGGAAACGCTCAAGACATATTCATCATGAAAGCACTAAAAATATTAATATGTCAATATTAAAAGACAAAACGGAAGTATTAATGACGATATTTGCGATGACATTGACTGGTGGAAGACGTCCTCGTTGCTGAGCAAAAAAGTCGAGACCATAAATGGCCCACGATGGAGCGTTATCTGCCAGTTTAGTGCGAGACTATTTTATAAAGAATGGTGGCAAAGTGAAACGACATGACTTGTTCGACCATTTTCGAACTCAGTTGGACGAATACGGCGATCAAGGTAAAAGCTACAGCAAATATTCGGCGATGAGATGGACTTAACTAAACACCGAGACTCAAAAAGTTGTTGGGTCTAGTCTATTTCCTGGGTTTAATATTATTAAATTTTGCCTTTTTAATTGGCCAGGAACACTCAAGAATCAATTTGGTGACATTGTGAATTCGTTGGCCTTCTTGCAGAATATTCAGGTTCGTTGTATTATAAAATGTTAGTCAGCTATTGGCTTAGTGCGGACTTACAGTCAACATGAATGAGCCCAATGTGTTTGTAAAGGAAATATATGTCAGCGCTTTTAAGCCAAAACAGTCACTGCAAACATCGAAAGGGTATTTTCTGTTTTCAAAAGAGAAAACACAAAATGTCTGGAGCTCTCGTGTGTTTGCTGGAGCGGCATAAGGCAACAATCTAAAATTCATTTCACAATTGTTTTGAGAAAATAGGAAGTATAAAATATCACTTTCCGGAACTTTCCTTTGAACAAATCGATTCTGTACGTCCAGTTTTATATATATACATTGAAACTATATCCAAACAAGGGGTTCTCGTGGACTAAGAATATTTCACTATTGCCCCCATTCATTTATAATGTATTGTAATTGTTTTGAAGTGAAGTAGACACTGCACATTCGTGGATAATTACTAAGGAATTTGCTTAGTCATTTTAAATGGGATATGGTTTAATTTTTTAATAACACAACCGTTGTCAGCTGTGAACAGTGTTCACACTTGTGGTATCAAAATTAGATGCCACCTGTCACCTTGTATACTTTCCATATGAGCTCTCCTCTTAAATTTCTGCTTTGAAGATCATACATCACTTCTTGTGGCCCTGTGTAGGTGTATAATTGGACATTGTTGTAATTAAGTGGAGCATAGATACACTAACCAGTGTGCATTCCATAAATTTTCCCCACCAGATTTTTCCACCAGCATTTTGGAAATATCCAAAAGTCTGCCAGTCTAGCCCATGCCGAAAAAAGAAGCGATCAATAAAAAATGCCTCAGCCGTCAGGCGCTTAAAATTACATAGTCATATAGATTGATCACTTCTGCGGTTGTGCTATTCCGCAGTGTCCACCAAAGTTACATTGCTACTAGCTAGCTTGCCATTAATTCCATATTTTTAAAAATTCATGAAATAGTTTGCCGCCAGCCATTCTGGCTTGAAACCATCCACCAATAATCCCTGGTGGGTTTTTTCCAAAAAATGTGTATTTCCAGAAAATATCCATAACCCCCATCATCCCCTCTGAATAAAAAGATTAAAAGCCCCCACCCCCTGAATAAGAAAAAAATTAAAAGTATAATTTGAACAGTTGAATATGTATTCTGGTCTCCTAATGGTCAAAATTTAATTGGCTTAAATGCAAATTTTCCAGTTTGTAACAAAGCTAAATGGTTGTATACCAACAGGGCTCACAAAATTTTAGAAAAAAGGTGGTTGCCTTTGGGAAGGCCCCACAAGAAAATGGTTGCCTGTTGGTATGCAAGCTAGTCTGAAAAATTTATCTGAACAATAGAATTTTCTGGTTGCCCCAGGAAGTAATCAAAACTACTGTATGTTTTCAGTTACTGGTATCTTTGGGATACAGCATATTGCAAATTCCAAACCTTGCTTATCAACTGATAAAATTTTTCTAGGGAGAGAAGTTTTTTGTGTTAAAGAAAAGTAAAAATGGCACAACACCAGTTATGTTACGAAGACCACTTCGGCAACTTACCCAGCGAAAAGAAAAAGGAATTTCCTTACCAGTTACAATGCGAAATTTTCGGTTTTCCAGTGCAGGTACTATTTATACAATATACTGACGAATATCGATTGTATACATGTGTAGATACTATTACAATATGTACTGTATATATCAGTATGCTGATAAAGATATTTTATTTTACACTCAATGGGACAGCTGGCACAGCTTATTAGAGGAAGGGCTTTATATAGAAGGGAAGGCTTAATAGAGGCAGTGGTGTAGGGTGGGGTGACTGCCCCCCAATGTTTGCCAAGACTGTTCTCATGGAAAGTTGAAATCCAGGGAGGAACTTGTTGGGGGGGGGGGGGGGGGGTTGTTTTGGTAGTTGTTCCATGTTCAAGTGAGTTACCCCCATAAGAACTAAATTATGCAACTTATACTGATTTGAAATTACTTTTTAAAACCCTTCTTAAAATGCAGGAAATGCTGTTTGAGAGACCCTAGAAATCCAAAATTTTCCAGGAGAGCATGACACCACCCCCTTCCCCCTTTGAGGTCTCATGCAGGTCTATAGAAAATGGACCAATTGCCTATATAGGTACCTACAGGTGTCTGTATAGGGCCATATAAAATCAATCTGTACAGTAGATAGATGACCTATAAGATTGTACCCCTGTAAGTCACATATATATATAGAACTGGCCTATTGCTTATAGAAACCTACAGGATCTGTATACATGTACAGTAGACTTATTTTGGAAAGGAAAAACACTTGCATGTAACTATTTTATATGTTTAAAGGTTTAATTATTAATAACTTTTACTCACAAATAAACAATCGTTAATAATTATAATATTGTACTATTTATGTAAAAAAGTTACCTGTTTGTAAATTTTAGATGAAACTATTGGAAACCATGCATTAGCAGATAGCAAGCCTCGTCTGAATTCTGTTAGTCGTGTGAGAGTATCAGGATCACCAGGTGATATTTTTTTAAGAAGAAACAACAGTGACACATCAATCTCAGAAAATGGACCAGCAGCTCAGGACAGTGGCGTGGATACAGCAGTTAGTCACTAATATTTATCATTTGACACTAGTTTTAGTATCCTGAATTTAGTGTTAGAATTTAGAATTTTAAGTTCTTCTTTATTAATTGTTATTCTAATTGTAGGTTTCATCGGTGCAATCTGGGTCTCCCAAACTTGGTTCAAGAAATGGGTCTCTTCCCAGAAGTACAGAATCTGACCAAATTTCACAGTATAGTGGTGATACAGTTAGTATTTTTTGAAAGATACATTATTATACCTATATGTTTATCACACTCTCTTTTTATCTCACAGTATGGTATTTCTATCTTTGCTTTTATTAATATATACATGATCGATCGATCTATCTATCTATCTATCTATCTATCTATCTATCTATCTATCTATCTATCTATCTATCTATCTATCTATCTATCTATCTATCTATCTATCTATCTATCTATCTATCTATCTATCTATCTATCTATCTATCTATCTATCTATCTATCTATCTATCTATCTATCTATCTATCTATCTATCTATATATATATATATATATATATATATATATATATATATATATATATATATTGTATATAGTTAATGTTTAAAGACTCAACAGGTTTGATTAGACATTTTTGTTACTACTGTATTTAGTTTCGTGCCACATGTATTGTGTGGTACTCTTCAGATAAAATGGTCTAATCAGACCATTATTTTTATCTGAAGAGTACCACACAATACGTGTGGCACGAAACTAAATAGTAATAAAATGTCTAATCAAACCTGTTGAGTCTTTGAACTTTAACTATAATATGCTCTGGATTCCCATCGAGCACTCTGCCAAAGGTTTTTACAACATCTTCTACAGTATATATATATATATATATATATATATATATATATATATATATATATATATAATCACCTAGCCCGATCCTTTCAATTCTACAAAAAAGTGCATCATTATATTCCACCAGCTTATCATTATCCTACAATTATCCCCATTCTTACCTCGTCCATTCTTGTTCCATCCTTATATTCCCTACTTTTATGCATCAACAACTCTTCTTAACCATTCCTGTCTTTGTTTTGTTTTATAGGGAATATATACTGAAGACGATGGTGAGCCTTATGTGTAGTTTATTTGTTCTAATTTTTCAGAACTAGTCAAGATTTAAGGCTCCACACAGTTTCTTGAAAAATGGAAAATACAAGTTTGAGAGTCCAAGACATGTGTATAAACAATTCCAAAAAAGAATAAAGCTAAATGTTATGCATAATTAAACATTCTGACAATCAAAAACTGTTACCAAATAAATAGCAACAGTTGTTGCTATGGCAACAATGACGTTTCAAAATGGCTGCCAATTATCCTTCAAACTAATTTAATTTGAAAAAAAACTTTGGAGACCCCCAATTTTTTTTTCATTAAAACTTTTCTTGTGGTATGAGTAATCATTAGGCCGATTTTAAAAACATTCTGTAGAACGAATAATTTTTTTTCTGGAAAAATCACATTTGTTAATTTTTAAAAAATTTTGTTCTACAGAATTTTTTAAAAATCGGTCTAGTGATTATTCAAAAATGAAAAAAAAATGGGGGTCACCAAAGTTTTTTTCGAATTAAATTGATTTGAAGGGTAATAGGCAGCCATTTTGAAACATCATTGTTGCCATAGCAACAACTGTTGCTATTTATTTGGTAGCAGTGTCTGATTGCCAGATTGTTTAACTATGCATAACATTTAGTTTTATTCTTTTTCTGAATCGTTTAATCACGTGTTTTGGACTGTCAAACTTGTATTTTCCATTTTTCAAGAAACTGTATGGAGCCACCTTAAGACTGGGTTTAGGGTTAGATAACTTTCTAGATTATATCAGATTAGAAAATGGTTTAAATTAATTAATTAAATAATTAATTAATTAATTAATTAATTACATAATTAATTAATTATTGAATTACAAATTAATTACATAATTAATTAATTACATAATTAATTAATTAATTAATTAATTAATTAATTAATTAAGTAATTAATTAATTAATTAATTATTTATACAATTAACTAATAATTAATTAATTAAAATTTTATTTGATTTAATCTAGATCATGATCAAGAAATACCATCACATGTGGTATGTACAACAGTATACATCAGTATTACTTAAAGTTTTTTTTTCTCAAACATTAATTTCTTCTAATTGGCTCCAAATTTATACAGTATTATGATCATATTGAATTTTTTGATTTTTTTAAAACCTACAATCCTGGCAAAAATTATGTGGACAGTCCACTCTAAACAAGCAAAGTCATGTTCATACATATTCTTTCCCCCCGCATTCCGCCCCCCGGCCCCCCTTTACAATGTTGCATCTCACAATACATTTTTATCAAATTTATCAACATTGAAAGGGGGGAGGGGGGGCCAAAGGGCCTATTTTTGCAAGAAAACAAGAGAAATACCAGACACTGAGATTTATGCACGCGCTGTCCACACTAATTTTTGCCAGGATTGTAGTTTTCAAACTGAGTGACTAAATTCATAGACAGCCAACAATGTAAATCATATTAATTTAACGATTAACATGACCATTTCAAAATACCAGTAATATATGTAAGATAATTTACCACTTTGAACAGCTGAGTGGATTTGAAAAGAGTTGGATGATGTGTACCATGATAGGAAACAAAGCAGATATAATTTGTCAGCTGGAGGAGGACCCAAATATTATCTCCTTCAAGGTTAGCAAATAGCAATCTTTTTTTAATAATGTTTTTGAAAACACATTTGGCAAGTTTTGTATACATTGTAATTGTATGTATTTAAAATTACTTGAATTTGAACATAAAAATTTAAAGACTTGAAAATCCTTGGATTTATGAGAAAACCAAAAAAGTAATACATGTATTTCTTATGATTCCTGACTTCTAGCTTCTTTTCTCTTTTTTTCTAGGATTTTCTTATGGTAAGCTTTGATTACAGTAGATGTCTTAAGTATACTGAGACTGTACAATAGTACTTTTTTCATTAATTTTGAATGTAATTATATTATTGCAAGTTGTGTTCATCTTTTTCACATATGGTACATCATTTATTAATCTTCAACCATAAAATATTAGCATTTTTTTAAATGTTACCAGAAATTATGTAATTTCCATCTCTTATTGTTTTTTTTTGTTTCTTTTTTTTCTGTTTCAATTTCAATAACCAGGGTGTAAGTATTTCTATTTATTTTGTTAAGTAGTATTTGCACATTACTGTTGTAGTCACAGTCACCTCCATTACCACCATCACCACTACAATTATCACCACTACCATTATCACCATCACCACCACTATTATCACCATCACCACTACAATTATTACCATAACTACTAAAACTACCACTACAATCACCACCACCATTATTTTCACCACTGCCATCATCACTACTACTGTCACCCACTATCACCACCATTACCACTATTACTATCATTACCACTATACCACCTCCTCCATCACCACCTCCTCCATCACCACCTCCTCCATCACCACCTCCATCACCACCTCCTCCACCACCACCTCTATCACCACCTCCTCTATCACCACCTCCATCACCACCTCCTCTATCACCACCTCCTATCACCACCTCCTCCATCACTACCTCCTCTATCACCACCTCCTCAATCCCCACCTCCTCCATCACCACCTCCATCACCACCTCCATCACCACGTCCATCACCACCTCCTCTATCACCACCTCCATCACCACCTCCTCTATCACCACCTCCTCTATCATCACCTCCTCCATCACCACCTCCATTATCACCACCTCCTCTATCACCACCTCTATCACCACCTCCTCTATTACCACCTCCTCCATCACCACCTCCATCATCACCACCTCCTCCATCACCACCTCCTACATCACCACCTCCTCCATCACCACCTCCTCCATCACCACCTCCTCCATCACCACCTCCTCCATCACCACCTCCTCCATCACCACCTCTATTACCATCTCCTCCATCACCACGTCCATCACCACGTCCATCACCACCTCCATCACCACCTCCATCACCACCTCCATCACCACCTCCTTCATCACCACCTCCATCACCACCTCCTCCATCACCACCTCCTCCATCACCACCTCCTCCATCACCACCTCCTCCATCACCACCTCCTCCATCACCACCTCCATATCACCACCTCCTCCATCACCAACTCCATCAACCTCCATCACCACCTTTATCACCACCACTAACTTCATTATGACCACCTCCATAACTATCACCACCACTACCATCATCTCCACCACTAGCACTACTTTTACCACTTCTTCCACCGTCATCACCACCTTTACCAGCAGCAGCACCACCATCACCAGTATAAGTTTATCTTTGCTGATTGACTTTATTTTTTCTTTGCTTTCCTATATGAACCTGTACAAATTACCTTTGAATAACAACAGTATGTAAGTACAGTTTTATTTAACTGCTAGTATAAAATTTTATTTCTTACCAGAAAACAAAAAACACCCAGTTGTATACCTATACTTGGCATAAAAAGCCGATCAAAACACATCTTGTGAGCTGTGGAAATATTGTGTACAAAGTTTTTACAGCAGGCCCAGATCGCCTTTAAGAGCACGGGTGGCGCGTGCTGTTAGCGCGCTGCCTCTCACCAAAAGTTAAGCCAGGTTAGACGGGGTTAGTACTTGGATGGGTGACCGCTTGGGAATGACCCCGTTGTCGGACTTGGAACTCATATGAGTAGAGTTGTAGTTGATCTCTCCTGTGCTTCGAGGGTTTTTCGCCAGGTTCTCCGGTTTTCCTCCCTCCATGAAATCAACACCTAACATCTTAGCTGTGATCCGTGGTCTGAACTGTGTGCCTCGACACGGCCACGTTGCATCCTTCGCAATTCAGCCGCTGGCTGCAAGTAAGGATGATTAGCCCCCAGTTCCTTTATCCTTTATCCTTTAACTTTTGTATTATTTTATTGTTATTTAAGACTGGTTTACATTGGGCTGCAAAACAAGGAAATGAGGATTTAGTTCGACTACTTTCAAACAGTGGGGCTGATGTGAACGCCAAGTCTGTAAGCTATTATTTTTTATTCTTTTGGTGACCATTTTTTTTTTTTTTTTAAGTTTAACATTGCTTCACTATGCATATAATTTAAATTCATGTACTGCTGTAGGGCCCCGTTCACACTATACCGGATAGGTTTTCGTGCCGGCACAAAAAATATCCAGTATAGTGTAAACAGATTTGATCGGCACGATATTGTGCCGAGATAAGCCCGTTCACACTCTACCGGATGGCTTTTGTGCCGGCACGAAAACCTGACGGTACAACCAATTCCCACGCTCTTTTCTATTAATTTACTTCCGGAACGATTTTGAACTCCGTTCACACTGGAGCTGGAACGGCACAAAAAGCTATCCGATACAAGATGTACCTCTTTCGAGATCGGAGCGGCGCAGCGGCGTGCCGGCACAGAAATTGTGCCGGAGCAGGCGTTTTGTGTGTGGACAGAAGGCCTATCCGATATGGTTTTCGTGCCGGCACAAAAGCTATCCGGTATAGTGTGAACGGCGCCTAAAACTTGTGAAAAGCTTATTTGATAATAAGGTGTCGCTCCGAGTGACGAACCATACCGGACAAGTCGAGAAAACTCTACTTGGTCGGTTTACTAGTCCGACGCTGTACTAGCTGAGCCAGAGGTCAAGTCGGGAGCTGGTGGTCGAAAAAAAAAGCATTAGCTTATATATCAATTTATTTTGTTGTTTTCGTATTTTTGCGCATATATTAGTTAACTGTCACTACTTTCTTTTTCTTTTTTTGCTTTGTCGCTACTCATGTTGTCTGGATATTACAGAACGTAAGTAATTTGAATGTGATTAAAATATTTCTAAACTTTTGACATAAACTTTCAAATGTTCTCAAACTGCGTATTTCTTCACTGCATTGTATAAACGTGTTCTGTCATTTTATAACTAACCATCTTTTTTCTTTCTTTTCTGGTTTTCTGTTTGTTTGGTTTTAATGAAACGCTTCTAGGGTGTAAGTATATAGTGGTCCTAAGAATGGGAGAATATAAAAACCTTTTGAAAACTTTAAATTACATTTTACATTCAGTGTTCAGTTGAGAATGTGTTTTTCGTTTTTGTGATATTTTATAGTCCGTTTCAGCTTGCTTTTGAAATCCGATACGTATAATTGAAATGAACATTCCGGACTATACGTTGCAATGTTCCGAACTACGTTGCGAGGTAGATACAAATTTAAGTCGGCAATTTGTTTCTGCTTAAACAAGTATCTATTATTATATTCTATACAACAAATAATCTTCTTCTCCGTGATTTTACCAAAGGAATTCAATTCAAAGCTTATTAAATTCGAAAAGACCAGACCAACTAGATCATCCTCCAATAATGCTAACATTAAAAAATTTGTCGTTCCTAAATGCAAAACATCAACATACCAGAAATCTTTCTTTGTAAGATCAACTAGAATATGGAATACTTTAGCAAATGAACTTAACCTCACTATGGACAACCTTCCTTTGTTCAAATCCGTTATGCTTAATTATTTCTCATCTTTGGAAACTACTTATGACTGTGAAAACCCTCGTACATTTAAAACAATCTGCTTAAAATGTAACTGTTCCCGTAGCCTTAGGTACCCTATTTCTTGTTGTTATTAACATATTTAGTTTATATATAAATAAGTTTTGTGGAAACACCACGTAAAATATTTCTTTTTCTTTTTCTTTTTAGTTAGTATTTTGCTGTTATTAATGTTATGTAGCTAAGATTTGACTTTGTAGTTAGTATATCTATTTACTAGTTTATTTAGTTTAGTTTAGTTTATTTTTGGGCCCGCAGTAATTGGCTCACTGCTGTTGTGGTGACCATGCCGTTATATTTTGAATTCATTTTGTAATGCATGTATATACTATAACACTATAATGGCGAATCTAATAAAAAAAAACACAACAAACTTCACGACGAACTTCACATCGAACTTCGCACACGAATTTCAAAACAAGCTGAAACTGACTATAACATCGCGTTCAGCGTGAGCTAATCTCTAGTGTTCTATCTTTCTAGGGCTATACTCCGCTTCACCTTGCTACCATGCATGGAAAAGTTAATATTATTAATATATTGATTGACGAATACCGTAAGTGTCCTTGATATGTATGTAAGCCATTGTAAGGGAATAGTCATAAGTAGCTATCCCCTCTGGGTATTCTGAGCAGGTGAGGGAGAAGATGAAAACTGATTTACTTTCAGTTCTCGTTTGATCCATCTACGGTAATCGACTTGACGTGTTATGTACAAAGAAGTGATCTTTCAAAATCTTTCCCATCGGTATGTTTTTCCTGTCAGACTATAGAGTCGGAATGGATGTCGCCCGAAAAGAGGTTAATGAGGTGATGCATCTAAAATGTAAAAAAGTAGTTTGTATGTTTTTCAAACATTCTCAGCTTTGCGAGTCTGTGTCGTTATGCATTAAATTGCGATGACTCTTTATTTTAGCGATATTGAGGCAAATCATTGAGAAAAATTTCCTTTATTTTTTTAATTTTGGGCGTCCAAAGCCGTCCACTTTTCATTCTAGGGCATCCCAGGACGCCCTTCTGGTTAAAAGCCTGGTGACCCATCTAAAATGTAAAAAAGTAGAGTGTTGCATAGTAGGCAGTGTTTTCAATAGAGCAAAGAAAAAACGTGATACACTGCCAAGATTATCAGTTTTGATAACAAAATTATTGACTTTCGAGCGGAGCGCTTTACTAATTTAGAAACCCACCATTATTTCACTCGGCAAAGATATAGTCTCCATGTTACATTTCACAAATACTCATTTACCCTTAGATCACAAGGTCCAAAAATTTGGAATTCAATACCATTAGATCTTCGCAATTCTTTAAAAAAATTTAATTACAAATGGTTGCTAAAGGACTACTACTTGTCTCAGTTATAGGAGTTAATAGAGTTAATATATGTGTGTTTGTATGAAATCATACATAAGTATATACAACATAACTGTTAATATATTAAGTTACATTCTTTTTTTCTTTTTTTTTACATTTATTTATTTATTTATTTATTTATTATATATATATATATATATATATATATATATATATATATATATATATATATATATATATATATATTATGTATGTATGTGTATATGTATATATATATATATATATATATATATATATATATATATATATATATATATATATATATAAATAATAAATAAATAAATATATATATGTATGTATGTGTGTGTGTGTGTGTATATGTATATATATGTATGTGTATGTATGCGTATGTGTGTGTATGTGGGTATGCGTATATATGTGCATTTGCAATTATATGATAAAGCTGTATAGTTAATGTAATCTATATATTGACCACTCTAGCCATATAAGTCTCTGGCTTTGGCACTCAATGTAACATTGTTATACGGCAACCTTTGAAATAAACGAACTATCTACTCTGACAAAGGGCTCCCCTCGAAATTTCGTTATCGAAACTAATATCGGCAGTTCACCATATAAAAATGAATGATTTAATCTATCTGATCATGCAGTGGTGTGATTTATTTGATTAATAAGATGATCTATATATATAATCAGTGAAATAATCTGCTTACGTACTGTCCTGCAGGACTTCCCAAGCTTTTTTTAATGTGACCCAAAAATGCGGTTGAAAAAAAATAAATTTAATTGATGAAATATTTTTTGAAGTTGACAAAATTAGCATACTATATATATTTCAAATCGCGCGAGCATAGCAACCTTTAGTATTCTTCTTATTTATTCTTCTTATTTATTCTATTCTTCTTATTTATGTTTTTATTAGATGCCGATATTCACATTCGGGATCACAGCGGGAAGGAACCGAAAGATGTGGTACAGAAAAACTCATCAGAGCAACTAAAACGTAAGAACGATTTTGTTTCATTTGAATCCATTTAGTTTCAGTAATTTGCGGATGCATGCAAGCATGAATATAGTAGTACTAATAGGAAAGTTGAAAGGTGGTGAACTGCAAAAAATGGTTTAGCAACAAAAAAACTCACGTTTTGAGCAGAACTCAGTATGTTTTTCATTATTTTGAGCAATCAGATATTATCTCATAGTTAAGGATACCCCAGTAAGCCATTTCAAGAAATTTGTTACCACTCGCTCAAGTTTTTCCCGATTTGTCTCAAATTGGCACCAAATGTAGTTAAGTATGTGACGGACACTATCGTATTATACAGTAAATAAGAAATAAAATATTGTTGCAGATATACTCATCAGTTTAAAATCAGAGTACTTTCGCGCTGCGGTTTAAGGCGGTCTTTGGTTTTACTAAAAAGCTCTCAATTTATCATATTTACACTTCTCAATGCTTGTTCTAAAAAAGTGTGTTCGCATTTTTTTTATGAATGTAGTGGTTTAGCAGCTAGGATATTTTATTTATCGACTTATGTTTTGGCACAAGCAATTGACAAATAAAAGCTTGTAACTCAGGTAATTTTTACATAAATAAAACGCGCGAACACACTTTTTTAGAACAAACATTGAGAAGTGTAAATATGATAAATTGAGCGCTTTTTGATAAAACCAAAGACCGCCTTAAACCGTGGCGCGAAGGTACTGTGATTTTAAACTGATTTTCAACATGAATCGTAGCTTGATTGTTAACCGCTTTGAAGTTTGCCGGGTTTCCAAACCATGTATATTTTCTATTAACTATGATTATCTTTATTGTTATTTTGGTTTTCTAGAAAAACTCAAGGATCCGGCCGCCGCACTGGGTAAATAACAATTTTTTATTGGTTATGTCATAATTATTGTCAAGGACATTATAGTGTAAATGTTGTCATATTCATTAATATTAATCCATCTCATACTGTTATACCATGAATGGACTACTGTAATTCTTCAAATCAATACCTGTCATATATAGGCGATGCTATGGTTGATTTGATGAATGAACTAATCTTTCTAACCATTATTGATTTGTTTCATCAACACTCTGATATTTCTAATCAATGGGTTCATCCATCTGATCAATACGGTGATCTGTTTAATCAACACTCTGATCTTTCTAATTAATTAATTAATTAATTAATTAATTAATTAATTAATTAATTAATTAATTAACTAACTAATCTATTTAATCAATCAGTCAATCAGAGATGATATGTCTAATCAACACTCTGATCTTCCTAATCAATAGACTAATCCATCTAATCAATGAAATGATCCGTATGATCAATATCACCGATCTTTCTAATCAATGGGCTCATCTATCTAACCAATAAGATGATCTATCTAATAAACACTCCGATTTGTTAATCAACACTCTGATCTGTCTGATCAATGGGTTGATCTATCTAATCAATAAGGTGATCTGTCTAATCAACACTCTTATCTTTCTAATTAATGAACTAATCTATTTAATCAATGAGATGATCTGTCTTATCAACAATCTGATCTTCCTAATCAATGGACTAATCCATCTAATCAATGAAATGATCTATGTAATCAATATCACAATCTTTCTAATCAGTGGGCTCATCTATCTAACCAATAACATCCATATAATCAACGAAATAATCAATTTATGATCAGTGACAATTAACGACGCATTCACTCTGATTTGCTATTGATGATGTAAAATGGCAGATGATTCTTCGTACTTGTGTGCAGTGGAGGAGTGTAGTTTTAACTCCAGTTTGTTCCACTTCTCCTGGTAGCACTTCAAGATCTAGCCAAGAGATTACCAAGCACTCCATCAGGTAAGATGAAACCGAATATAAAGAAACTGGGTAAAATCCTTACGAGGAAACACAACATCCCACACTCGACTGTCCACGGCCAAAACCCCTGCAAAATTCAAAGAAGTCACAGTGAACCTACGGAATCACAAGAAGACATCGGGAACCATAGTGAACCAAAGGGATCACACGAGCACAACAGGAACCATAGTGAACCCATGAGATCACACGAGAACAACGGGAACTATAGTGAACCTATGGGATTACACGAGGGCGACGGGAACCATAGTGAACCCATGGGATCGCACGACGACAGCGACAACGTGTTTGAACTGCGTGAAACGACTTCAGTTGAGAACAACAACGAAGAGCAAGGTGTCAGTAACATCAGATCGACTTTTACCAGGAGCCTGAGCGACCCAATGGGATCACGAGGGAAGCTGTAGGATACAGCGTTTGAGGTCACTGAAGGATATTGAGTGAACGTATGGAATTATTATTTTCTGTATATACGGTTCAACGAAAGGCAAGGTATCGGTAACATCAAATCAACATTTAGCAGGAGCCTGAGCGACCTTACGGGATTACAAGGGAAACTAGAGGATACAATGTTTAGGGTCATTGAAGGGTATTGAGTGAACGTATGGAGTTGTCCTCTTCTGTATGTACGGAAATGTAGAAATTAGGATGCTCAAGTTAAAGTACGATTTTTGTGCTTTACGGCTTGAGGATAAAAGAGGCTGTGATCTCAATATTGATCTGTCTTAACATAGTTTATCGTAGAAATACTAGTTTAAGGCTTTAAGCTAGAGCTAATCACTAACAGGGTGTTTTTATCTTGAAATAACAAGTCGCCTAACATCAAATCTAACGTCATTTAACAAATGACTAATTAAAACATCTAAAATTAATATAATTAATAACGTGTCGCGTGCGATTATCGAGTTATAATGCACGAGAGATGCGTGTAAAGGACGAGGCGACAGCCGAGTGTTTTACTAGCTTCTCGAGTGCATTATAACTCGATAATCGCACAGCGACTAAGTTTTTTATTTCTTTTATAAAATAATGACTTTAAATTGTCAATAAACCCTAGAAAAGTAAGCAAAAAAACAGATTACCTGTCTCAGGACGAGTTTGTTACATTTAGCGCCACGCGTGGCCTCGTACAACATGTCGGCGATTTTAGCGATGAAAATGCACTTAAAGTTGCACTGAAAACATTGTGCTGTGTTAATTACGTGATTAGACATATATCCAAGTAATTTTTGACTTTCGTTGATGATTAAATCCACATAAAATTCATCAAAAACGACAAAATCGTCGCGAAGTATCTCGTGTGCCGTGCCGTTATGGAGTTATAATGGCACGCTTGTTTGACTCAATAGCCAATCAGAGTGCGTGTTGTCGTTCATTTACTTCCGGTTATTTTATAACATTAACTACTTATCTCTTTATTAATTGAACACATGTTTATTGAAGAGCGACGACGTTATCTTTTACGCCTTGTTTTTTTGTTTCGGTTTTTCCTAATCAATATACGGAGTGTTAGAAGACTTTTGAAGAAGAGTGTTAGAGAGATTTTTGTTAAGAAAAGGCAGAAGAAAAAAGCCTCTGGTCGAATTATAAAATTTATACTTTTTAGTACATTACTCTGCCAATACACATTGCCCTTGTAAGTTGCAATTACCGATGAGTTTGCAGGAGAAAAAGTATAAACCATCAAAAAAGTAAAAATCTGTCATCGGTGAGAAGTTGGCGAACCTTAGTGAGACGCTTACTGAGAGAGATTTTTAACCGAAGTTATAAAGCTTTCTTTCTCACTTACTGCCTTTTTTCAACAACAGCCTCAGGGACTCAACAACTTAATACATCGCTATTGTTTTTTTGTCCATGTTTTTGTTTTCAGATACGTGTAGACAAAACATGTTTCACTGAATGTGTCGTTTCAATAAAACAGGGTCTTGAAGATTGCGAAGTTCGTTCAGAGATTGGCCAGCACATTGTTTGTCAATTATCCAATGAAATTACGAGCTGTGAATCAAAGCTCATTTGGATTGGATAATTGACAAGAAAATAACAACGGCTTGGCAACGTTAGTTCTAGCCTGGGGAACGGAAACGGGGGAAGTCTGCACGCAGGCTACGTTAGTTCCCAACTCCCAAGTTCGGAATGAACTTCGCAACTTCTCAACGCAAAAATAATCTATTAAAGCATTGTGCAATTAATATATATATATATATATATATATATATATATATATATATATATATATATATATATATATATATAGTTATTGCGTCGTATGTTACGAATATTTCTCCAATCTGTGTGATGACTCATAATTAGAAATCCCCACACAAAATGTTCTGTACAGTGTTTAGAAATCAATTTTTGATTTTGTGTATACTTTGAAATAATTTACTGTTATTTTCACTTCTCTTTGCCTTGTCTGGACAATTTCCTGAAACCTGTTTGTAATTAAACACTAAGTGTATATCCCTAGCAATCAACATCGCCTTCATCCGTTGGCGAGAGATAAGTAACCGTCAAATCTATCAAAACCTATTCTATCTTTTGTCTAGATCTCGCGTTCAATATCAACACTGTAAAATATACAGGTGTTCTTCATTATCTTAGAATATTCCAATATACTATGCTAACGAAAGACGTGTGATGATTATTTCTCTTATCATTGCTATACCAGGAAGAAGAAGATTAATTTCACGTGCGCTTTTAGCATTGATGTGACTAGTTGTCAGTTGATTAAGACCCCCAGTATCGGATGAATTTAGGGCTGTATACCAGAATTTCGACGGTTATGTCTACATTTGCACGGTTTCAAAACTGTCCGGTTCTGTAGTGACGCTGTAAACCGTCAGAACTACATTTCTATCTGACCATAGTCAATCGAGATATGGTCTGGAAACTCAGCTAAAGTCTTTGGTCTATCTTTTTGTTCGCCTTTATGCATTTTTGTGCACGGTGCACGGTCACTGAACAATTGTATTTTAGTATAATGAACGAATTGTCCAATAGCAACGTTTCAGTTCAATCACTCAACCGTGCTATTTAAATATTAATAAACCTAAAACAAAGGATGTGCACGGTATAAGGTACGGTTCGACATAAAATCCCAGCTCATTATAGGCGCTTTGAAGTTTGCCGAGTTTCCAGACCATATCTCGATTGACTATGCTCTGACGAAGGGCCGTCGCTCGAAACGTTAGACTCCTACGTTCTCTGTTTCGGCAGTATATCTAACCTTACTATATTTCAATTGTTGTTTCTATACTACACGTAGCACGCTACTTTTATAGAACTATGCAAGTTTTGGTTCTGAATAGACCATGACTACAACTACCAGAATGCTTTGCCAGTGTTCTGCGGTTTTGGCTAAAACGGATGACTCAAAAGGACCCGTCCAGTCCTTTCGTGCGGCTTTTCCAAAATATGTCGACAAATATATTTTCCCAAAAAGCTAGGGAGTAAACCAGATTTCTGATTAGGGTTAGGTTTTCTGTTGTGGTTAGGGTATCGAAAAGATTGCTAAAATCTTGAGACTCGCTGAAACTCGACGACAAATTTGGAAGAAACAAATTTGACGACATATTTTGGAAAAACCGCGAAAGGACTGGACGGGTCCCTTTGAGTCATCCCTTTTAGCCGAAATCCTAGAATACTGGCAAAGCATTCTGGTAGTTGTAGTCACCCAATGCCATCTCACGTCATCGTGCAAATGCCTTCTTCACCCGTGATATACCGTCTAAGTTTAGTGTAAACTTCCCCCTTATCAGCTTTTCACATCTTATGCAGCATGTACATCAAATTAGCATTCAGACAAGCCACAGACACGAACACGAGTTTATTTACATTTATTTCTATTTTCTAATCCTTTTAACTGCATATTTGTTGTCTGTTTACTCCTTCGCTTAATTGACCCGTCAAAGTTTTATTGACATAATTAGAAATGTTTGTTCCTTGCACTTTGCTTTATTGATTTTATCCTGACATATTTCAGACAGCTTTTTTGATGTGTTTACATGAGCTCATTTTTTTTAACTAATGTTTACACAGCTCTTATAGCTCTTTTTAGTGTATATTTTGCTTTTCGTACCTTTGAAAGTAATCGAACGACAACTTTCATGAAGAAATTGTTTGTTTCTGCTCAGTGGTACATTATATCAGTTCTGTTGGCAGTGCTGATACCAGACCTTTCATATAGAACATCTTTCATCTCATTTTAACTGATTAATCTACGTCGATTTTAGGAAATACACTAATTCTGTTTGTTTTATTCACAGGTTATGCGAATCATGGCTTACATGCTGGCTTTGGCAGATCCACGGAGCTGAACGACTCCCAAAGATCTAAATCCAAGCTTCGAGCGGTATGTTGATGCTATTGTCATATGTAAGCCGAATGATGCATTATATATAGCATACATCGGTATGAATTTCCGTCAAGCAAGGCAAATTGAACCCCGCTGCCAATCGTTTTGCGCCTGCGTGAGCTCCCGACTAAAAAAAGAGCGGGAAAGTGGTAACCATTGTTATTCTGTAATTCGATAGCCGGCGTCGCTGGCGGTTTTAAGGGGTTGGGGTCTTGGCGAAGAAGCGGGCGAGGGCGAAGAAGCGGGCGAGGGAGACACGATCGGAAATGGCGGCTGTCGAGGCTCGCGAAATACGGGCTGACGCGTGGCACAGTGGTTAGCGCACGCGCCTTTCACCTCTGCGACCCGGGTTCAATTCCTGCTCTCAGCAGTTATCTGATTAAAATTTCACCGTGGCCGCATGTGAGAAGAATGCTTCCAGTTTGACTCTACCAAACATCGCAGGTTTCCTCCGGGTACTCCGGTTTCCTCCTGTAGAAACACTGGACCAATGAGGGATGGCCCTTACTGGACCTCTAGGGAGAACAGTTAGTATTAACTGATAGAGCTATCCCAGTATAAATAAGAGTAGTTTTAGTTTATTAGCTACGCATGCGTAGAACGAATATCTTGCGTGTAAACGTCATCAATACACGGCCGACAACTCACTTGAGCCAGCACGCACGTGGACTGCGAACTGCCCCATGAAAGTGGCCGATTTTCTATGCGATTTCCGATCGTGAAAAGCGGGCGAGGGAGAAAAAGCGGGCGGAAGAGCTAGTAATTCGACTGCCATGCACGTTTCTTACTCATGACTGCACAGCGTTGTTAGGTAGCCGGCAATCTTTTCCGCACTGTAAAAATGTGGAGCGCTGCATAGGCAGTGTTTTAGATTAAGCAAAGTGAAAACGTAGTGAACTGCCGAGAATAGTTTTAGTAACGAAATACTGACGAAGGGCTCTGCTCGAAACGTCAGTATTTCGTTATTAAAACTATTCTCGGCAGTTCCCATCTTTTCACGTTGTACTTTTCTATATGACTAGCACAACCTTTATATCCATGCTGGCCAGCATAACTTTGTTCGAGCCAGTTAAGCCGTAACCGTGCTATGTGTTTTTACCTGTGTAGGGCGCCTCTTTTCGATTCTTGAAGAAGCAGAAGAAACTAAAGAGGGACCGTCCTGTTATTGAGCACTGGGATAGTTCAAGACAAGAAAGGTTAGTGAACATGCTAATGACCCCGAATATACAATATTAATGGTATCGTTTCTACATATAGCTAACATACTTTTGGGATTTAAGCCGTGTAATTAATTTTCTTACAATGGTTGTTTTTCTATAAATGCTGTGACGTTTGTAACGTAACGAAAAGTGGAATTATTCTTGTGGCTATTCAAATTTAAGAAAACATAGATAACAGGAAGGGAAGGAGGAAGGGAGGAAGGGAGGGAGAGAGGAAGGGAGGGAGAGAGGAAGGAAGGGAGAGAGGAAGGGAGAGAGGAAGGGAGGGAGGGAGGGAGGGAGGGAGGGAGGGAGGGAGGGAGGGAGGGAGGGAGGGAGGGAGGGAGGGAGGGAGGGAGGGAGGGAGGGAGGGAGGGAGAGAGAAAGGAAGGAAGGAAGGAAGGAAGGAAGGAAGGAAGGAAGGAAGGAAGGAAGGAAGGAAGGAAGGAAGGAAGGAAGGAAAAATGCTTTGTGATTTGATAACTGCATCCCAATTACAACGATCATGTATACGTAATTTTATTATCTAAATATTTAAAATCTAAAGAGCCAGGGTGTTCATCAGAAAGGGAGATAAATTTCTAACTCTATTTCTAGCGCTATTAATTCAACGCGAACATAGCACACTATAAATTAGATTTCAGATTTAAACTGTTTGGCATGTAACTTGAATCTCTCGCTAAAGCTGATCTAAGATGAGTTAACATCGTTTAAACTACTTCAATTGTTTAGTTTATCCGATGTGGAAGAATACACGTCAACGGTTAATGAACCACTTAAAACCAAGCTAAGAGCAAGTAAAAGTCTTGATGCCGATGATTAAATAGTAGGTTAAATTAAATATAAAATGCTCGTTCGATTATAATTTATAAATCTTAAATGTTATTTAAGTATTGCTATAAGCATTAAATCGGTCATAAACGTTAAATGACAATTAATTAATTTAAAGACATTAAAAATTATTTTAAATTAGTTTTAGTATAAGTTACACAATTTTCTTTCGGAAGTATAGGAGGTCGATCATTTCTTATAGGGATGAATGATTAGAGTCGTTTATCCCGCGGGGTGAATGACCGGACTCACCACTTATCTCCAAGGGTCACTTGTCCCTTTGTTGCCTGTTTCAACGAGCCCCTGTAAAATCTCTTATAACGTGCTTGTGGTTTAATGGAGTAAAATGCCAAATATTACTTTCAGTATGTAACAGTTGCTTGTCTTTTTTCGTTTAGACTGGAATCAACGCTCGGAAGCCATGAAAAAGAGCTGTATAAAATGCAGCGCACTAACACAGGAAGTTTGTTTCCCACATCTTTTTACTTTGGAAACCGTCCTATCCAACCCCAGTCTACTGTACCGGAGGTCGAGGCCGTGGACAGCAGAGATGATCGGATTACGGAGGTGCTTGAACACGCGAAAGGCGTGCAGAGCGATTTACTAAAGTCACGCAGTTACCCCGAAAACGAGTTTCGGAATATCACGAAAATACATGGTAAGACCCGACCGGAGGTTGATACCCAAGACACCAATCTAACTCGCAATGCCTCAGCCTCAGGATCCTTGTCTAGTTCCTCTACGGTTTCCTTTGTGGAAGCCGAACAAAGCCTTTTGGATTCTGTTTTGGATTCCTTTGACTCCGAAGTAAACCATGAGACTGTGTTGGATGAGAAGAAGATAAGACGCAGGTCTCATTCTGAGGAAAACTTAAGCAGTGTGACGTCATCTTTCCGTGACGAGTTAGCGACACGGTTGACCAACAGAGGTCCATCCCGGCCTCTGCCAGCTCTACCAGCTGTGACGCAAGAGGCGTCGGACTTAGGCAAAAAGGATGAACCATTATTAAAGGAAGATAAAGCCGTCGTGTCACGTAAATTTGATTCGACTGAAGACGATCCGTTCTTTGGTGATGAACTGGCCACCTTTATGACTGTTCCAAAAAGGTCATCCGCTGTTCTCTCGCGGGAAGGTGGTGGCGAGGTAGGTCAGTATAAACCTGCGATTGGGCAGGTGTTGGCGAACGACAACGAGCGCTCTACGAATCATATTACATCTAAGGATGTACGCGCAAAAGAAGTACAAGGGGGAAATGTAACTGAGCATACTTCGGTTTCGATTGGAGGACAGAAGGACGATAAACCTTTCTTGACGTATGGTGACGAGTATTCGACAGCACTCACCTTCCCCAACAAACGACAACAACAACCACCACCACCACCACCACCACCACAACAACAACAACAACAACAACAACAACAACAACAACAACAACAACAACAACAGAAGCAGCAACATCAGCAGCAACAACAGCAACAACAACAGCAACAACAACAACAACAACAACAACAACAACAACAACAACAACAACAACAACAACAACAACAACAACAACAACAACAACAACAACAACAACAACAAAAAAAACAACAGAAGCAACAACAACAACTGGTTTCTCAACCAACCACATCGTACCGTAAAGATCAAGGAATTCCTCAATTTAACAATAATTACAAACCTGTCGGCGAACTGGATTTCCCCAAACGCAATCCCTCAACATTTTCATCCGACGTCAATCCTGTAAGACCACCAAGGAAAAAAGACAAGAAACTGAAGAAGTCTGGTAAAGTGGAGGAGGCTCAACACAAGCAAAACGATCGTGATTTTGATTCCCTTTCCGAGTTCCTTGGAAACGAAAACGCCTCCATGTTGATGCCTTCAAAGCGGTTCCCGGAACCAGATTCACGTGAGATTATCCAATCACTGGACAGAACGAATACGAAGCAGGGGGGAGCACTCGACTCCTTAAACAATGATGAGCGTCGCCGAGCAAGTCTTCCTACCTATTCAGAGCAGAGGAAGAATGGGAGAGATCGGGATTCCGTACCCAACCTTAAATATCAAACCAGCGACTCACGTTTAGATAGAGATAGTCAACCTGTTGGGGCAATGAATGACAGCCGTTTACAAAGAAATCAGAATGAAAGGCGTTCTGTAGACTTCCTGAAAGCGAATTCTGAAGCACCAAGAAGGAAATCTGAGGGTTACCCGAGACAAGAGGTTTCTTTGGATCATCCGCGTCGAAGGACCGTTAACAACTTCCCCACTACTGCGCCTCAGGCTCCGCGATCGGAAAGCCGCAGCAAACATGTTTCGCCCGAGCTATTGTTGGACAACTCTGCTCGAAGGTCGAACTCTGATTACCCGGAAGAGTACGGCTCATCGTCGAGAATGTCTCGGGGCGAGTCGAGGCGCGAGGTTTTACCAGACCGTTTAAGAGAAGAACCAAAGATGCTTCCCCCTTACCGTCCTCCGCCACCGGGCATTTTGAAAAACCTGAGAACACAAGGACCCGATGATTTCCAGTCTTCGCCAGAAAACCCATCCAAAATGGCCCGGCCAGTCTCGAGTCCGAATTACCCACCTCCTAACTTGCCACCACCTAATGTACCATCGCCTAGTCGTAGATCGCAAGAGCTCGAAGACTTTCGTCCTTCGTCGGAAAGATCACCCAATGCGACCTACCCAAACTCGAGGCCGAATTACCAACCTCCTGACTTGCCACCTCCTAATATACCATCGTTCACTCGTAGATCACAAGAGTTCGGCGACTTTCGTCCCTCGTCGGAAAAATCACCCAATAAGTCTCGCCCAACTTCAAGACCGAGTTATCCACCACCTATTGTACCACCTCCCCAAGCATCACCTATCCAAGCATCACCTATCCAAGCATCCCCTATCCAAGCATCACCTATCCAACCACCACCTATCCAAGCACCACCTCCCCAAGCACCACTTCCTCAAGCACCACCTCCCCAAGCACTACCTTCTGGTGGTAGATCACAAGGACCACCTCCCCAAGCGCTAAACTACGACCCTAGACGCGAGGTTTCACTTGACCACCCAAAACGGCGTTCCATGAATTACGTGTCACCAGATCAACCAGTTGCCATGGCTACCACCAGTTATCAGACGTCAGAGTCGAATCGCCATGACTACGAGAAATACCCGATTCGTGATGCATCAGCTGATGAGAGAAGGTTATCGTCAAGGCAGTGGACTGGGGATAACTCAATAGTTCGAGATGATTCGTCCCCAGGGGAAGTGATAATCGCGAAGAGTAATACCCGTGGAGGAGAGCCTGGGAATTATCCATACCCAATCAATAACATTCCGAATGATCGACGACGAACAAACGAGCAATTTCCGACGCGAAAGTCGGTGGAAACCGGTAACTATAATAATATGTATGACGTCACTGCACGAAACGGACCCGCGAGACCACCAGGGGGGTTGGAATACGAACGCGAAATGGCGACCGTTTTGGTGCCACAATGGGACAGACACTCTGAAGCGAGTCCTGGATCCGAGTCAATGTCACGTGACAGTAACGCGGGTTATATTGTTGCAAAACAAGTACCGGATCGCGTTGCTAAGGAGGTAGCGACACCACAGGAAGACAGCAAAGAGGATTTCGACTTACTCTCGAGTTTCCTTGGAGAGGACATGACGAATAAATGGTTTTCAAATACGGCAGATTCTCCTGGGTCTGCTGAGCCGGAGGGCAAACACATGTATCGAGTAACATCAATGATATAATTAGATATATTTATACGTTTAATTAATCGCGCGGGAAACTTTGTACTTTTTTTTAAAAAGGTGAATTTTATTTTTGACCGCTTTTGTTGTATAGTATTCACCACTAAAATAATGCGAGAAAATCGATTGGGAATAAATTATAAATACATGTTGATTTAAGGATACTACTTTATAACGGCAATGGTCCTTTTCACCAATAGCGGCGCCATCTTGAATTCGCAATGCATTATGGTCTGTCCAGGGTGTTGAGACACAATGCGGTAATTTTTTCTTTCGTGAAAGGGTCCATTGGCTAGGGAGTCATATTTTGATGCATTGCTCTTAAGTGCAAAATACATGTGGTTTGCAACTAAATATTAGATATGTCGACTTCTGCGAGAGCCGTCGTTCTTCGACTATCTGCAATTCAAGATCTGTTCTGACCCGTTCAGTGATCATTGGTTTGGGCAACACGTCTGCTAAACGTTTGCGCATGCGTTAGTTTCACTGCAAGAAATGCGAAAAATTAGCCGTGGCAACAACCAAACATATCAAAATATTTAAAGATACTAATTAACCATATTCATTAAAAATTCATGAAGAAAATTCAAAAGAAATGAATATTTAATGATGTAAATCGCAAACAGATTCGTCCTGATTTACATCAACCTTTTCCTCAATTTACTTGGCTAAAATCACTCCAACTTGAAAAATAGTTTGAAAACATGGCTATTTAGATGCTTCCATTTATTTGATAAGTACGGCGATAAAGCATTCTCAAATTCATTAATAATTCATGAGATAATCAATCAGAAGCGCTGAATTGCACCACGTGAAGGGACTTGAAATACCAGGGAAGTACTGGGCAGAGGACTTGAAATATTATTTCCAGTCCAAGGACTGTCACTGGAAATAATATTTCAAGTCCTTGGACTTGAAATATTACTTCACACAATCGGTTATTCATCCATACACTAATTACTATAATTCATTTTGGGAATACACTAAGTGATTTTGAGAAATCATGTAAAGGCCTCCAATTCGGACTAGACCGCGGTCTAGTCCTCATTGTCGGCCTTTACATATTGCTTCACGACCGATCTATCTGATTTACTAACGGCTCGCTCGCAGCTCGCTTTGTAAATCAGATACAGATCGCTGCTCATGCTTTATCTATTACTTAAAGTTTCAGTAGCTTTCTTGATTTGCAAGAAATATGACAGAATTAATACAGAATGACTATAGGTTCCCCCTCTTTTCTAATGGGTGGGTCGATCATGTTAGGCGCAAAACATTTTGCATCGCATGCAGGCCCAGAGTAAGGTTTAGAATGTAACGATTAATTTTATTCAAGTTCATCCCATTCTCATTTTCAGAGCAGCTTGCGATCGTTTTGGCCCACGTTCAGGCGCCTGATTTTTCTTCGTTCGTAATCTTGCAATGAGAAAACAAAGAAAAATCGGGCGTCTGCATTGCAGGCTTCTCGTCCGCCAAGAATCTTGGGTCCTGGGAATGAGTTTACGTAATTTAAAATTTCCCGCGTCTAGAATTTCAAATATGGCTACCTTTTCTTGACAGCAAGATTTCTGGTGATTTCCTCATTTGAAATGCGTTTTATTGTGGATTTGTGATATTATAGTGACCTTTTAGTACTTCAACAGCAGCAGATATGATCGAAAATGATTTGTCTACTATCTTTTACGTGGTAAGTGAACAAGGCGTACAAATATTAAACGAATAGTCAACTAGTCAAGTAGAATGTTTTGCCAAGGATTTTGTACTATTTTTCAATAAAATAGCATGAAGCAGAATAAATTTTCCTATTCAAAAAGGTTTTGTAATGACGCTGAACATGTTTGTTAGTAGGTTAGATAGTATAATTTATTTTTATTATAAAAAGGTGGTTTGGAGTCACGAACAAGAACACAGTTTATATGCCCCCGCAATTTTGAAAGGTCTGGAATAGACGGAAGGCCTTACGAAGCATGGATTTTAATGAAAACCTATCCCAATACCCCCCTAACCCTAACCCCCTAACCCTAATCTCAAAAGTGTGGAAAGTGTGGGGTTTTGGGCCCTCCTCGTCCTCTCCCCCGCCCTTAATATAGTCGCCAATTTATGGTCCACAACTGTTTCCAAAGCTTGTGGGATGCGCAGTAAAGTTCAATACGTCACTTGGCGCAGCCTTCCAAAAAGGTCCCAGAGAGTCATCCCATCTAACTTCTACCGGAATAGACTTAAAGTCTATCATGGCATCTGTCCATCTTCCTGGCAGGCATAGCCTAAGACCTAGTCCTTGCACAAAACACTTCTTTCTCACAAGCCAAGTCATTCACAAGAGGGAAAAAAATCATGTTAAAATCTTGAAATTTAGATACTTCTTTACAGTCAAAATGGAAATACTTTCCCACTTCTTCTTCTGTAGTTCGTTGTGTATTACTGTATTTCTGTAGCTCCTACCGAAGCCTGAGAATTTTTGTTGTTGAAAACTATACAAAAACAGTATAATTCAGTATAATTTAGCTTTAAATGGCATTTAATCATAATACAATGGATCATAGGTGTAGAGTATAGGGGCTGAGGGGCTTTAGTCCCCGGAGAAATCTCAATGGGGGGGCTGAGCCCCCCCAGAAATTTTGCAGCAACTGACTCATCAATCACCATTCACAAATTATAGGTTACTTGTTAGGCTAAAGTAACTGTTGCAGCCTCATTCCTGTCAGCCAAATGCACCCATATACATTTCATGACTTTCAGTGTTGTTAAAAAGCACCCCTCAGAATGCAGGAAATGGCATTTCCAAGACTCTAAATTTCAAAAATTTCCAGGCCCCCCTAGAAGAGCCTCTTTTTGTAAAAGCCCCCAAAGAAAAATTCTTAGAAGGGCCCTGTTCAGTACTTCAGCCCCCCTAGACAAAAACAAAACTCTACACCTATGCAATGGATGTTTATCCAACAGAAGACTATACATCAAGAATTGGTGACTTTTATCACTAGACTTTCCTCATACTTCAGTATATAACCAACTAAGTTGAAGTGGGAAGGTATTTCCATTTTGACTAATAGTTGTTCTCTGAAGCAGGTGCACATGGCAAGAGACTGGAACCCATATCTGATGTCATTGGTGTGTGTACAGGCCGTAGATAGTGGGGGGAGGGGGGCAGCAGGGGCAACTGCCCCCTCCAGAGAAAATCCAAAATAAGATTTTAAAGAGTCACAGAATAAAGAACTAACTATGGTTGTTTGATATCATAACTCTGACAATGAGTTTTCACATTGCGTTCACGTTTTATCCCTAACTATTATTTTACAGTCATTCTGAATCACTTCATTCAGAAGTTCACAAGTTTGTTGGGAAGTTCAAAGCTCATTTTACCACAAACTTCGTAATGAACTTCTGAACATTTTGGTGAAAAGTGACAAGTGAGTTGCAAATGACTGTAGTTTTTATAGACAAAATATTTTGTAAAAATGAGAATGTGTCTTAAAAAGTATGTTTTAAAATGTTCAAAATTTTGCCCAAATATGATGTCAGATCGCTGGAAATGCCATTTCAGAGACTCAAATTTCGAAAAAAATTTTTTTGGGGGGGTGGGTGGGTGGGGGGTGGGGGTGCATATCCCTGGACCCCCTACAAATTGGCTACTCTTAATGCCCCCTGACTAAAAAATCCTGCCTACAGCCCTGTGTGTGTGTGTGTGTGTGTGTGGGGGGGGGGGGGGTGTGGTTGGTTGGGGCTATGAAAGCTAAGAAATCAGATGCCTTGTCAATCTAACTGATGAAATAATCTATTTTCAGTTTTTTTGTTTCGGTGGTTATGTAGCAGTCCCACTTGCAAGCCAAATTTTATTTTTTGTATTATATTTATAATAATTCACTAAAAGTAAAACATACCACCCCCAATTTGATTGGCTAACAATCCAAATAAACAGGACAAATAACTAACTATCCAAATATCGCTGTATATTTGCACTCATTTTTAGCGTTATTTGGACAGTTTTAATGCAGTTGTATGAAGGAAGGGGCTAATTTATCCGCTGCCACTTTGAGAAATAATAACACAAATTAAATATTAGATGTAAGAAATGAAAATATCAGAAATGAAATACTGGGTATCAGAAAAGAAATATGGGGAAATAAATTAAGTATGGGAAAACGGGAACTAAATATAAAATATTCAAATATTCAATCACTGGACACTGAAACACTTTAAGCCTTAGGCCCGTTTCAAACGTCGAGCTTATCATGTGCCGAACTTAATACATATTAAGTTCGACAAAGTGGTTTCAAACGTCGAGCCTAACATGTCGAACTTAAGTGCTAGCGGCGAGCATTCGTTGGATTTGGTCAGTGCATGGCCACCTACGCGAATGTGCAGCGCTTAACATGAATAATGTGCCATGAATCGCACGGTTTTCGGTTTTCTTGTCTATATCTCATTATTTTCTTGTCGGAAAATGGTGACGGTAAATCAGAAGAGAGCGAGAAAAGAGAACAGAATAATTGTGAGTAGGTGATTGACTTGAATCTGCCTTACACTAGCTTGTTGTCAGTTGAATGCGGAACGTATCTCTGTGCGCCGTCCGATTGACTTCTTCATCTTCATCTTCTTCAAACTTCAAACTCAGCGCGCATCGATTACATGCTTATTACGATACAAACAGTAATGATCTCTTCTCGCGTCTGTATTTACTCGAAAAGACCGCCGTGCGTGTAAAGTTTCATGTTTTCAGCTCGCATTACAGTTAGAACAAAAGGTCCGCTATGCGTACATGTATCTGCGCAAACCCCGGACGAAATATTGTTACAGCACAGCACACACTACAGGTCAGTGGTTACCCAAAAAAGCTAACATACATACATACACACACACAACACGATAGCAATATATCTGCTGCGCAGATACAAAAACTAGACAAACACTTTTTTTTCGTGAATTGCATTAAGTTCGGCACATGATAAGTTCGACGTTTGAAACCACGTCGCGCTTTGTCGCGCTTTGGTCGTTCTACTCGACCGAACCGGTGTCAAGCGAAATTTCTGACCTCTGCGAAATTTCCGACTAGTGTGACGCGTCATAAATTTCGCGCGTGTTGGCGCGAAATAAATGACGCTTGCGAAATATCTGACTTGGTCGAAACTCGAAACTAAATAGATCTCGAAACGATTCAAACGAATTTTCTAGGAAAATATTGTATGTATATATGGTGTTTATATTTTGTATTGCATTCACCCTGCTAAATGGCCAATAATAACTTCTTAAAAATATAACAATGAAGCGTTCTTTAACCTTTTCACTGTAAGCCAGATTAAGGGTATCTGAACTATTACAGTCGACAGAACCGTCTGGCTGATGTGAGTATAAAGCTGGATATTTGTTTCATTAAAGTTTATGTGGAAAGATTAATAATTATTAAGCGTTTATTGCCGAAGGACAGACTGAGGACAGACTCATTGGTTTTTATATAGCTTCTTCCTTGACAGAAATCCATGGTAGGACATTTATTTGCTGTTTATTAGTTAATGGAACTTTTATTATTTTAATCTTTGGAAAATCAGTTACACATGCTTGCAATTGATGTTTAATGATTGTGGCCAGCTACTATCTTTGTCCAGGCATGTTTTGTAAATAAATTTGTGCAAAACCACCATGTACAACAGTGGTGTATAAATGCCTAACCAGTTAAACCTCAAGTGTTTAATATTGAATGTATAAGCAGGTGTGTACCAGGTGGAAGAGGGGTGAATACTATTACTCTAAATTACTAGGGCTTCCCCCCCCCCTCATTGCCATCCTTGGAATGAGAAAAACCCTTTTGTCAGTATGAACTTTGACCTCACCGCCCAAATATTTAGTCAAGTGTCCACTACTGGGTATAAGTGATAGTAATTTCCAACAATAAATTTATTACTCGATTGTAGGAATAATACAATGCGAGTGAGTAAGTTTCTCTCGAATGAAATGAAACTTCTTGACCATTATGAACCTCCTGACAAAGTGTATTTGCTTGAAAGGTCGAGAAGTTTCATTTTCATTTTAGGTCAACAGATAGTTATTTACCCACATTGCAATACTTTTATTGCTATAATAATATGTAATAACTGTAAAATTTATAAGTTGTAGGTGTCGATTAGACAGGAAAATCTTTAATTTGTATTTACATAATTATTTACATATATACATTATATATACAGTAGTAGGTAATATACAGGTAATATACAGGTAATATCAAATATGATACCAAGCAAAGATACATGGTAAGGATAAAATAATTCACAGACTATCCATTGCCAATGATACAAAGCAAAGATACCCAGTAAGGATAAAATAATTCATATATTATCCATTGCCAATGATACCAAGCAAAGTTAAATAAATCACAGATTATCCATCCACTCGAGTAAATAATAACAACTATATTGATGAGAAAATAAGTTGTTTCAATATAAATAGTATTCACAAAAAACATGCCACACTTAAGAACTGCCATTACGTTAATGTCATACCTTCACGTGTGAATGGCCTTTTTTGGTGACCTTGTCAAGATTAGCGAAGTGGGGAGGAGCCTTGCGTCCTGACTTCATGATCTTGCACAGAAGTCTATATTATACCAACAACATTCAAAAACATTGATTATAGTATAGTATAAGAGAATGATTCTTCTCCTGCAAAAGTTAAAATAATGAGGAAAACTAATAAATTATATACTGGTATCGTCGACTCTGCAGTCTGCATCGACACAACATAAAACATGCAACAGTCCGATCGAATTGAACTGAGTTCTACATACCTTATGTCTACAGATTTTCGATTCAGGCTTTGTTGAAGCAACACCAAGACAGCCAGTGACAGTATCAGTTGGAAATTTCGCCATTTACAGATAATAAGATATCTTCGAAAAAGGACTTCTGATTCATGAAGCTTGAAGAGTTGCGAAATTTCTGACCGGAAGTCAATCATGCGCGTGTCTGCGCATGAGCAGAACGACAAAAGTCAGAAATTTCGCAAGTCAGAAATTTCGCGTCACACCGGTCGAACTTAACTTCGCGGTCGAACTTAATTAAAACAGTCGAACTTGCCATGTGCCGAGCTTAATAGTTTGAAGTAAGCACATGATAAGCTCGACGTTTGAAACAATTAAGTTCGACTGTTTTAATTAAGTTCGACCGCGAAGTTAAGTTCGACCGGTTTGGTCGAGTAGAACGACCAAAGCGCGACAAAGCGCGACGTGGTTTCAAACGTCGAACTCATCATGTGCCGAACTTTAACTTAATGCAATTCACGAAAAAAACGTGTTTGTCTAGTTTTTCTAACTGTAATGCGAGCTGAAAACATGAAACTTTACACGCACGGCGGTCTTTTCGAGTAAATATAGACGCGAGAAGAGATCATTACTGTTTGTATCGTACTAAGCATGTAATCGATGCGCTGAGTTTGAAGTTTGAAGAAGATGAAGAAGTCAATCGGACGGCGCACAGAGATACGTTCCGCATTCAACTGACAACAAGCTAGTGTAAGGCAGATTCAAGTCAATCATCTACTCACAATTATTCTGTTCTCTTTTCTCGCTCTCTTCTGATTTACCGTTACCATTTTCCGACAAGAAAATAATGAGATATAGACAAGAAAAACGAAAACCGTGCGATTCATGGCACATTATTCATGTTAAGCGCTGCACATTCGCGTAGGTGGCCATGCACTGACCAAATCCAACGAATGCTCGCCGCTAGCAATTAAGTTCGACATGTTAGGCTCGACGTTTGAAACCAACGTCGAACTTTGTCGAACTTAATATGTATTAAGTTCGGCACATGGCAAGCTCGACGTTTGAAACGGGCCTTAGACTACTGATCCGATTCTGGCGACGCTTTAATTTATTGTCGATTTTAGCTCACTTTTCAACGCGTGGTTCGGAAGTTCATTGCCAAGTTTCATATTACAAGTTAATTAATACGAAGTTCGATTTGAAGTTCGAATGTCCGATTCGAAGTCCAGCTTTGCGGATTAACAAATATTTTCCGAAAGAAATCGTATCCAAAATAAGCCTGGTCGATCGAAGGTTTTCCGTATTATTGGTGAACTTGGAATCGAACATTCGAACGTCAAATCGAACTTCGTAATCAACTTCTGAATTTAGAAACGTAATTTGACTTTCGAACCGCACGTAAAAAAGTGAGCTGAAACTGACAATAAGTCCTGTAGTCCTCCTGTAAGTTACGAGATGGAGAGTTAAGAAATTGATGTTAAGAAACTGATATACTGTGGAGATGATTTGTGTGTCTATTTACTGTATTTGGAGTTGGGTTTTTTTGTACTTTGTTTGGGGGCGATACTTTTCACTGCCATTGCCTCTGGGCAGGCTACAAAGTACAGTACATTATACGTCACTGTTCAATGGTGTGGTCAAAATAGACTCTAACTTAAAAGTGGATTATCCGCTGTGGGTGTATTTCAAGTCCTTCTGGGCCAATAGTCGAGGCGATCTAAAGTAAAATATCCATTAATCTGCTACTGTACTCAAACATCTGTTTAGCTTTCTATTTGTAATTAGTTATAGACGCGCAATATCCGGTGATGGATCCAGCTTGATCTGGCAGGGGGGCCTGCGGCGTGGGGCGTGACCGAGGCAGGGTGGAGCGCCGCTGAGGGAGCTACGGCAGGGGTCTGGGGACACAGCCCCGGGGCTGGGGGGTAGGGGGCGAAGCCCGCCAGAAATTTTTTTTATACCTATTAATACCTATGAATCATATGATAGCTAATATATGAATCATAATATCTATGAATCATATGATAGCAGATAGCTATGATACTATAGACTTGCTCCAAGTCTCTCTTTCTCTCTCTGTCGTGGAAGGAAGGAGAGAGAGACTTGTTACACTTGACGGAAATCGAATCTTATTGCGGGAAAAGTCATTGACGCGTGACGTGACACGAAGTGCTGCAGTTAGCTCTAAACAATGTCCGATTTTCATGGGACAATTGCCGAAAGTGAAAATACGCCAACTAAGCCAAGTATAGGGCAAATTGCTACCCACCTTCAACCCCCGACAAAGAAAATTTAGACGCTGATTGATCCAAATGATTATACGTCACTGACCGAAATTTGGGTCAGTAAGTATGGCGTGCTTGCAAGTTTGAAAAGTCCGTATCTCGCGGTGGGTGGGAAGTAAAGATACGGACTTTGAGAAAGTCTGCTATGATACCTAGGTCCTATGAAGTTTACACGGACATTGAATGAATGCGTCCTTTAATGTACTTGGATTTGACAAGGCAATTGGCACCCCCCTGCACCCCCTTGGCCAAGGCCACGGGGGGTGCGCACCCCCCTGTAAATCCATCACCGGCAATATTAGGGGGAGAACATAACTGAAACATGGCAGTTGGGTACTCAGGCTCGCTCGCTTTGCCGAGATCGTACTTGTGTTAGTATTTCTTGTTAATTTTCATCGTGTGTTTATATGAGAGCCGAGCCAGCCACCCTCCAGGTTACCAGGGTGGTTTTTCCCCATCGACAAAATTACTTTTTATCAGCTTTTTTCGACATTTTTTCGACAATTCACAAGTTTTGCTTATAATAATAATAATAATAATAATAATAATAATAATAATAATAATAATAATGAAAACTTTATTAATAGAACATTTATAGATATATACAATTGTAAATCTCACTTCTTGAGGTAACCTACCATTGACTACTTGAATCACTTATACATGCATGGTTATAATTTTGTATACAAAAATTGTTAATTATTTATAGTAATAGTTACTTTAAATGTTCATTAGTTCGGGATTTGTCCATTCTTTATTTCTACAGCAAAATATGTAGTACGTTGATCGTATGGCAATAGATATAATTTTCCTGATACAATATTGATGGTGTTGATTATTCAGTCCTAACTCATTTAGCATTTTTTCGAATGTATGACATTCTTTGTCAAACACCCCTAGCGAACTGACAGAAAGATTTATAAATTTAACAGATGTAAATAATAATAATAATAATAATAATAATAATAATAATAATAATAATAAAAGCTTTATTTAGAGAAGGTAGAATCAGTGCAGCCAGAGGCTGGTTTACATGATGCCTTCTATGTATAAGAATTAGTTAGAATACTAAACTACCTAGAGTCAATAGATCGTTTTCACTCACGTGTTCGGTGGGCCCATTGGGGTGGTGAAACAATACGAAATATTTGAATAAGAAAGAGCTAATTCCCATACCGTACACCAATATGGCCGCCATTTCATTGTTTTGGTACACCAATATGGCCGCTGTGACGTCAGATGAAAACGATCTATATTATCTAACCAGGTGATCTGAAAACACGGAAAAGGACTGGGACTAGTTGTCAAATAGAAATCCATTTTTCGAATTAAACTATTTAATATCTCGTGAAATATACTTTATTTTGTTCCCAAATTTAGCATAGACTTATAATTTTCAACACTGAACATAAATACAAAGTTTCAACCAGTTTGATAAAGGAAAATGAAAGAAATAAGTTATTCAATACAGCAAAATGGATTTCTATTAGGTTGCTAGTTCCAGGCCTTTCCCTCACGGTCAGATCACCTAGAAAATACATAACTATTTATAGTACAAATTAAAAACTACAACTTAATTTAGGCCTTAGTGTGTAATTTCATGTTACGATATCTAAGTTTAAAAGAAGAAACTGTAGGTGCATTTCTTATCTGATCATCCAACTTGTTCCATAAACAGGAGGCAGTATATGTAAAGGAGTTTCTATGATGATTAGAAATATAAAGTTTATTTTCTAAAGAAGCACGAGTTCGTCTGGAATGAAAGTTTTTTGTTAGAATGAACATGTCTTTCATATAATCCGGTGCTAGATTGCTTGTTGATGTACATTTCATATCTATAACAAGCATGAGAATTATATATTCTTATAAATAAATTCTTAATTTCAGCCTGGGTAGTTTTACTGTACCGCTACTATCAACGTATAACAGTGTTTTTCTTTAGGCGGCTTTATGAGCTTTAGTCACTATAAAAGGAGTAAGTGTATCTTTGTTATTGCATTTGAAGGTCTGTATAGTTGGAATATTAATTAACCTTTTGCCTTGTAGAGCCTCTTTTTTGAAGAATTGACTGGCATTAGATGGTAAAATAACAAACTCATGGGCCTATAAGACCCCAGTATGGACGGGAAAGGATTAGAATATTAATTGCGTAGCAGGCGTTACACGGCAGACTGGGGGTACGCAGGCTAGGGTTAAAAAAACTCAATCGAAATATAGTAAGGTTAGATATACTGCCGAAACAGAGAACGTAGGAGTCTAACGTTTCGAGCGAAGGGCCTTCGCTGGAAACGTTACTATACAGGCCTGCCTACGCAGCACGTTACTTTTATTAAAAAAAGTCAGACGCTTTTTGGGAACAGATGGTCTCCAGATGGAAACTCAACAGCTTTAGTTTATTGAGCTGGAATGTATAGTTTAAGAAAGCCGAATATCTTCTTAATCAAGCAAATGTTAAAAAAAAACCAACTTTTAACACAGTGTTATGTAGTTATATAAGGATTAAGCTCTCTAACGGTATGACTATCTAGGTTTACATCTTTTTAATGAATACACGGAGCGCTATATATAAACGCTTGGAGGCGCTGAGGCGGTAGGGCTTCAAGAGCCCTTTACCTTGAAATCCAGAAAGAATCTTCTAGAACGTCGTGCGTAAGTCATTGTTTACACTCGTTATTTAAGTACCAAAATGACTGTTGTGTTTTAAATTTAGCTCGATCGATACGATTATATCTATCGGCCATAAGTGTGATGTTCGAAGGTTATAATTATTTCTCAGAAATTAATAGTTTGGTCACATTTAGGTGAATCAATACCAACCATGGTGTTTTAGGATTTAATTTTAATGAAACTGACCCATTATTAAAAATACACTTGTTATGCATAAATTATGTGAGTCTACGTAAACAGGTACACTGGAAAGTACATTGATCAGAGAATTGAAAAATGACGGTTGCAATTCGATTTCGAAATATCGCGGGTAAGATGCATCGTCAGGATTGTGGGCGAGGTCGCATAGTATAGTTATTGTAAATTCTATTTCTTCAACAACACGCTTTGACGTCTAAATAAATTTGAGAAACTAATACTCAAGGTCTCAAGACCAATTTATTTAAAAAGAACTCCAGCCGAGTTAAACTCCTCCGTTCCTTAGTATTTTGTTGTACTCCTCAGAATTCAACCGTATACTGTAATAACGTGTAATACTTTTAGGTTGAGTCACTGCATGTGATTAAAGTTATTTTAAATTAGTTATTTTTGATTTAAATTGTTTTGTATTTGTTTACTTCTTAAAACGCTTTTAGGTTTGTTGGTTTATTAAAATGATTTTACTAAATAAACACTTGAATCGTCTAGCATGTTCTGTAAACTTCTAGAGCTCGAAAGTAATAGATTGTTAGGCACCTTTGGATGGTTGGTGGGTGGATGTTAGTGGTCGACTTGTGGCAAGTCTAACGTCGCTCCAGAGTCGCTCTTAATTGTTTTTTATAAACAAACGTCAATTCTAGCACAAATTGCTCGAATTTAATAAAATTAGTTTGATTCTAGTTTGACGACACACTGCCGATAATTTATACACGACGCTGCATCTTTCGATTTGAGTCCGCCATGTATTCTACTTGTCAGACATGCATGGAAGAAGATGGCTAATAACTTCTTAAACGTGTTATTTAAAGATATCATGTACGTGTGTTGTTAGAAATTTCACATAAAGCGTTTGTCCTACGATTCTTCCGTTTCTCTTACTTCTGCACATGCTCAGTTCTTCTTCAGCCCGAATTTAAGGCATAATGTGACAGGCCTTGCCGCTCCAAATACAATCTGCCGCTCCTAGCCTGCGTGCAGACTCCACCTGAATTTAATAATTAAATATCAATATATTTAATTATTAAATTCAGGTGGAGTCTGCACGCAGGCTAGCCGCTCCTAATACAATCTGCCGCTCTTAATTAGAAGCTGGCGGAGCTAAAAAAAAACACATGAGTAATTTCAGGTCGGACTGAAAATAGAATCGGAAATAAAAAACACATCTTCATAATTTACTGTCGCGTGGCAATAGGAAGAATGATTATTAGTTAAACCCCAATCAAATTCAAAGCTTTATAAAATAAATTGGTCAGATAGAACAAGTGAATTGCAACAATATTTTAGGCACACTTGTATATTACCGCGATAGTAAAACTATGAGATCACATTTTTAATTTCACCCGAGGTTGAAATTTTTGAGGCCGTTACATGAGAGAAATTTTGAAATTGTAATCGCCAGCTTCATTTTTATTTGAATATTTTAATTGACATTCTCCCTATAATCATATCACACTCTAAGAAAACTGAGAAATTTTAATGAAAATTTTGTATTAAAATGTAGTGTAGCTCA
The DNA here is from genome assembly GCA_964035015.1 of Corallium rubrum. Taxonomy (NCBI): domain Eukaryota; kingdom Metazoa; phylum Cnidaria; class Anthozoa; order Scleralcyonacea; family Coralliidae; genus Corallium; species Corallium rubrum. Next base: position 5,882,193 of record OZ035999.1, on the reverse strand, counting down.
AAAATTGTGTTTTAGTACATTTTTTTTTATTATTTATTACATCATTACACATAGTACACAATTTTTAATAATTTTTTTATTTATTTATCAAATGACAGTGTCCGAGCTTTGATGAAACGGTGACACGCAAGACGTATCGTCAGAGATCCAACTACATGTAGGACTGAGTCAGAACATCTGGATAACTTATCCGGTAGGTTAATGTTACTGATTTCCGTTTTTGCTTGAATGAATGAATGAATGAATGATTTTATTAAAATATCTGAATAGCAGCTAAAAAGCTGAATTGCACAGAATTTAAATGGCTATTACAATAGTTATATTATATACATATATATTTATTCTTAACTAAAACTAAAACAGGAATTCATATCATATCTATTACGCCTGTATAAAAAAACTAATGTAAATGTTTAAGGTAAAATACCATAGGCAAAAGATAAAATTAGATAATTACACAAACAAATGGTCACAAAGAATCGTTAAAATCCACAATACATGAAGGGATGAAGCTCTTATGAAATCTGGAAGTCTTACAATGGGGCGTATCAATGTGTTGGTCATTACGTGTTTCCTTCATGAATTATTAATGATTTTAACTATATATATATATATATATATATATATATATATATATATATATATATATATATATATAAAATATGCAACGCTCACTACCCTTGAAGCATTGAGCACTCTGGGCCCATGCGCACTTCACGCTATCTTGTTCTACTTCAGCGATGCTGTCCCACATGCGGTTGTCACCGACGATCGCATGTGTGTAAAGTAATTGGTGAAACACATCTAGATTGTTCCAAGCTACACTGATGAGCTGTATATATATATTATAACATTCAAAGGACAACGGTAATCAATGTTAATGATGCGCGTGGGTGTCGAAAAGTGTAACAGGAACCTTTTTATAGCTACCTGTACGTCGTCTTTCTGTTATAGTTACAATGAAATGATTACAAATTGACGCCCATGGCCATGTTTGACATGCTAATCGCGAGAACTGCAACTTTTATATTGGTTGTAGATATAGAAAAATACCCTTGAAAACAATACATTGACTGAAGATGCTTAAATGTAGAATAATAAATAAACTTTCTTATTTTTATCGCATCTTGGGTTCATGCACTGTTTACACCTGTTTGCCGATGATAAAGACGTCCTCCTCAATTTTAAGCGTTCACCCACATACGTGCTGGTTGTCATGACAACTTAACCATTCTATCTGTCCGTTACGTCTTGTAGTATGATGCTTATTGGACGTTTTATGGCTAGTTTTTGAGAAGAGGGTGATCTGCATTCTAGAAATAAGAGCTAAAGAGAATTTTTTGAGATTGTTTTGTTTCTATTTTTTGGGAAGAGGGTAATCGGTGTCGTCGTGTTTATTTATTTTTTTTTTATTTAAAAGATTTAGTATAAATGAATACACTATATACATTTTGTCCGGTACACGTTTTTTTCCTCATTGAAACATAACCCGTTCACCCTAGCAAACGCGTTTACATGGCTTATGTAAACAAAAAGATAGCCCTGCCGCCAGGGTTACCCTAGCAAGCTCATAGGGTAACCCTCCCCCCAGGATTACCCTAGCACTCATGTAAACGAAACACGGAAAGACAATGAGCTAGGGTAACCCTTTTACTAGGGTAACCCTTCTAGAAGGGTACCTCCATGTAAACAGGGCCTAACTGAGTCAGATCGGAAACCGGATGTCTAATTCTTGAAATATTTTTGCTCCAACATATCCGATTTTGGCTGATTTCGAACAGATTGTGAAAACAAAGGGAAATCGGATATAAAAAACCTTAATTCTTTCTAGTCCACCTACAGGCGCGAAATATTTCTCAAATTACAAATTTCTTCAACTCGCTTTCCTTATGGCTTTTCACTGGCCGAAACATCAATAATTCATCATATCTCAACCACTTGACATAACCAATTATATTTCTTTTTCGTTAATACTTTTCTAACTATATTAACCCTATATAATCTTGTTCCTGGTGGGAGGAAACCCACGACTTTCCGCCGTCGAGAGATGACGAACTCTTATTAATTCCAGGATGTCGCAAAAGACCAAGCGAGCTTGTGTCGTGACGTTTTGACATATTTGATTGTACAATACATGGCCCTTAACCCCAGTGATTAAGGTATCGGACTCTTGTATAGTACTACTATTGTGGGATCAATGACGCCAACTGCAGTTACTAGGGACTTTAAGCTCTACGACGTCAACCCCAACGATTAAACAAAATAATTATTTTTACAAAACAAAGAGAATGAATAATTTTAGACCCAAGAGTAATCTCACCTACAACGCCACTTAACCCGTTTACACTACAGCAAAAGTATCCGGATTCACATTGTTTTTTATTCTCATCAGGATGAAAAACAATGTGAATCCGGATGCTTTTGCTCTAGCTAGTGTAAACGATGCCTTAGAGCATATTTTCACGTCTTCACGACGTTAACGGCCAAACGTCGAGAACTGTCGCTTGAGACTGACTTCAATACAGACACTACAATCATTTTAGCAATACTGGTGGCGTTTTGAAAGTCATTAAACTACCTTCAAATATCCCATATAATAGTTAACCGTGACTTCTTTAAATTGTAAAATTTATCTTGCTTTTTAACCGCCGTCGTCGTCCTAGCATCTTAACGAGTCCCTACTATTTTCTGGAAGTCGAATCACAGTTAAATAGTCGAATTGAGTCTTGTATCAAAGTTCTTGAGTCACTGACCACAAATAGCTTGACTGATCGGATTCGATTCTCGACACTGAGTCATCATCATGCATAACCTTTTTTTCCTCAAGGGGGGTCAGGTCGTCTCGTAACCGCTTTCCATCTTGCTCTGTCTCCGCATATCTCCAAATCAATCGACTTTCCAATCTTCCTTGGTGCAATCCGTCCATCTCTGTCTCGGTCTTCCTTGCGGCCTTTTCCCCTCTTCTCCTCTGTCTGCTGCCCACTTAATCATTTCATTGTCCTCACACCTTCTCACATGACCGTACCACCTCAATCTGTTTTCTTGCACCTTATCTCTCATTTGCACCACCCCAACATCTCTACGCACCTCTTATCGCCCTCAGGCATTTCATCTCCGCCACTTCCAACTTGCTTATAGGTGTATTTTCTTCACGGCCCATGTCTCAGATCCATAAAGGGCTGAAGGTCTAACCATCGTCTTGTAAGTCTGTTTCTGTCATACATGACCCCGCTGACGTTATTCCACGCTTCTCCTTGTATTTTTCATTCACAAAATATTCCTAGAACATGTGGCTTAATCGATGCCCAGTTACTTTCCCGGCATTGCCAGTTTCAATATACTATACCTGCAATGGCTATATAGCTCTGGGCAACGTGTACACGGCCTCCGTAGCTCGGTGGCTAATATAGAGCACTGCACTAGAATCGCAGGGTCACGGGTGTTCCACTAAAAAACTTCCTAGATAATGTAGTTTAATCAAATCAGAAATGGGAAAAACAAACATTACTGAGTTATTGAATGCATTATAGTCAGCCACAGAACCACGAAATAAATTTCCAAGATTTTAAAAGATACGTCTTGACTTTGTCCTTTCATTGGACATAATTTGCGTTCGACTCTGATCGAATAGTCTGACTCTCCACCTGTAGACTCGAACAAGGTTATCGACTCGACTAAACCAGATACTTAAATTCACTCGATTCCTGACTCGACACTCGTGTAACTCGCGTATTTTACTTGACTTATTAACACTGCTCTCTACGACTTTAATAGGCGAATGACAAATGATTACATATACTCATTTCATCAGTTTGCATTCATCAATTCGTGACAGTAGTCCTTGCAAAAACGTTGTAAAAACTGACACACCACTGACAGCATAATCAGTCTTTTTTAACGAAGTAGCAAAATCTTATAAGTCCATGAAGCACTTCGTGCATAATACAACTTCTAGCCGATACAATTCTCACCGTCGGAGTCCGACCGACTCCGTATATTGGCCTTAGTAATGTTTCTATTTTTGTTAACGCCAGGTGATTTTATTCGTTTTATAAGCGAAGGAAGCGCTCAGACAGGAATGAGTCAAATTAATTAATTTTCTTAGCCAAGATTATTTTGAAGTTTTGTTTTATTTATTTATTTTGACGGAGCTCTATCTCATTCCTGTCGAAATTTGCGGTGTTTACCATTTTATTCTGTTTAAGGCGAGACGATTTTATCCAACTCTGCCCCGTAGAAGTCCTCGAACAGGGATAAGTTAAATTAATGTCATTTTTTAGCCAAGGTTATTTTGATCTATTTATTTAGTTTGAGAACTCTATCTCATTCCTGTCCAAATTTGCGGTGTTTACCGCTCTATTCTGTTTTAGGCCAAATAAAAAAATATCCCGATTTCTCATCAGCGTCTGAAAATCGCGCCGCATTTTCATTTTTTTTTTTAAAATATATTCAATAATTTATTTTATAAATATATTAAAAAATTAGTTTGGCTTCCATTTGGTGGAGGATTTATTGGAACAACAGGGATACTATCCCATTTGCCAGGGCTGTACGGCAGCTAAAAAGGGTCTTGTCAGTCGACGGACCAAAACATTTCAAGACTCGAACTGGTTTATATTATATTTAGTTCCGTTTTACATTTTATATCCGTTTTTAAGTTGGGAATAATTAATAAGGAGAAATAAAATAAAAAAAGCGCATGCCTCATTTACTTTTTGAATAAGTTCTGATGAGAAACCGGGATATTTCTTTATTTGGCCTTAAGGCAAGACGATTTCATCCATCTCTGCCCCGACCCCGGGCGGAAGTTAACAGGGTACAAATTATGAAAGTTAAATTAATGGCCTTTTTTTAGCCAAGATTATTTTGAAATTTTATTTATTTAGTTTGAGAACTCTATCTCATTCCTGTCCAAATTTTTGGTGTTTACTATTGTATTTTGGTTAATGCTGGACGATTTTATCCATCTTTGGGAAGGCCTCGGACAAGGATGAGTGAAATTAATGTCATTTTTTAGACATGCAAGATTATTCTGATTAACGTATCGTAATATAAATAAGTTTTGTGGAAACACCACGTAAAATATTTCTTTGCTAAATATTGTTAAATATTTCTTTGCTAAATATTTCTTTGCTGATATTGCTCTGATGAAGGTCTGAATCAACAGGCCGAAAGCTTAGCAAAGAAATATTTTACGTGGTGTTTCCACAAAACTTATTTATATTACATTATCGCCATGAAAACTTTCAAAGAATTAATTAACGTATTGTATTTCACAAACAGTTTGAACATGGAAAACTGCAACCGCCTTCAGAAGTACTTTTCTCGACTTCTATAAATAGTTTTATAATCTAGACCTTTCTGTATGACAGTTGTAATCTAATCTTGACGGTTTTCATTGGCTAAAAACCCGTTAGGCGTTTTATCCTTATCGAACTGCCATACAGTAACGAGAATCACTTAACTTCGTACATCTATAGGTTTTTTTTATCACATCTATAGTTTTTTTTTATCGGTCGCGCATTGTCATCGTTTTGGCACGAAAACTGTTGTTAGTTGACTCTAGGTATAATATTGGGAGCCCAGAACGTGGGAGTTCAGTTTTATTTCCACTCAAAATGACAAATATCTTCGTCGGCTGCTCGGGATGTAAGGTCAGCCAAGGAATTTACGTCATTAAAAGCTCAGCAGCTGCCCACGTGTGCCGTGTTGCGCTCGCGTGCAGGCGGCGGCCAACGCTCGCGCAGGTGGTTTTTTTGAAACGCGGATAATTATAAGAGATCGAGTTCTGCTCGTCTGAAATCAAATCAATCGCAAGCATGGCCCAAGAGCAATTCCTAAAGCCACTCACCGTTGCCGTTTTCGGAGACAAACAAGTCGGTAAGACGTCGCTCATACGACGTTTTATCGGGCAGAGCTTCTCGCGGCTTCATCATCCAACAGTTGAAGATTACTACGAGGAGGATGTAATTCGAGGGACAAACAGATGTCGACAACTGAAGATCCTTGATACAACTGGGACGTACGACTTCCCGGCCATGAGACAGATCGCCATTGACAAGGCGGAAGCGTTTATTCTTGTCTACTCACTGGACGACCCGAAGTCTTTTGAGAAAGTAAAATGGCATCGGGCAGAAATCTTGAAGTATAAGAACAGCTCTACGGTGCCGATGTTGATCGTGTGTAACAAAACCGATCTGACGGATATCTCGACCTTGGAAACAATTCTAAACGAAACTGACGAAGCCCTTCCTTTTTCGGATCAGTTAAGAACGCAGAAAAAAATAGTCGACGAATGGGACTGCAAATTGATGTTTACCTCGGCCAAGGTGCGATGGAATATTAATAAAGTATTTTATGAACTGGTCGCTCTTCAAGAACAACGAAGCAACGATAGCTTGGGAATAAAACTAGATCAAAGACGTCGTTCTAGTTTATGGTATCACATTGTCTGTTCTACAAGCCGAACACAGCGTGCAAAAAGCCTTGTAAGAACTCGTTCAATGTCCGCCTAGCGCGGTGGTTGAGATAGTTTGCAAACAGCTGTTTGGAACATCTACATATATATATATATAATAAAGCGAATACTTTATTTTAAGAACTTGGTACAGTATATATACATATGTCCGCCTACTGATCGCGGACTGAGTTAAGTTGGAATTTCTTTACCACAAACAGCTTTTTGAAATATATACATTTAATCAATGAAGAGAATATTTTATTTTAAGTCATGTTCGAGCGTCTGTGAGTTCTTGTGAATATGAATATGAATATGAATATGTAAATATAAAATCTATACGTATATTTATATCTATATTAAAAAAAACAATCAAAAAAAGGCTTGTCCCCATTAATTGCTATTTACATTAACTAATGGCTGTATGCGGTTTCAAGTGACAAGGCATTCGAGCGCTGAAATCGTGAGTTTGTTGATTGGTAAATCAAATATATGTATAAGCGCTTCATAACGATTCATGAATATGTCTATTTATTATTTATGTTATAAAACTTGCAAGGCTTTTATTTTTTCGCCCTCGCATACGTACACGCCGCGGATATTAACTAGACATGCAATTTCTGTATGCAAAGCCAAAGGAAGTGATACAAACAAAAGTAAAATCCATCGACAAAAACTCTAGATTTTGAAAAGTAGGATACGTATAATAGCCTGGGAGCGAGTGAAATTAAGGTTTTAATTCACGAGAGTTTTCAGAGCTTTGGAAGCTGTCAAAACCAAATGAAATTAAACCTTAATTTTATGGAGACTCATGTCTGACTACTTTATTAATAATGTAGAGTGCTGTAGAAAATATTAAAGTATATGTACTTTTATAAGGAGGACCGGACGTCAGCAACCGGCCAAGTAATAATAACCTCAGGTTACGACACAAAAGTTCAAATTATAAGCATACTACCAAAAAGATAAGGTAGGTAATTTGTACATGACTTCCTTGTCTTCGTAATTTTCTTTACCCTTTTTTTAAAACACAAATGAATAGTCGAGTCTTACTTAGTCTTCACTGTCTGGTTGTTGTCGCCACGGCTAGTTCCCACTTCTCTTGCAATGTTAACTAGCGAATTCACTCATGCGCATACGTTTGGCGGCAATGTTCCTCCCGGGATATTGATCGCTCGGTTAATACGCTTTTTCTTTGGTCAGTATAAAGTTTTGGCGGGAAAATCTCTGAGTTGATTTTATACTTGGGAAATTTTATAAAAGATATAGAAATAACTTTTCTGTACTATCTTCACGTATATTCCGAACAATAAAATGTGCTGAATATTACTGCTGATTCTCTTTACCTAAATACCCGACAAATGAAAGCCAAACTGGAGTAAACAAGAAGCGGTATAGCCACACGAAAAAGCTAACAGGTAAGATAACGGGGTATTTCGAAGACAAAAACAACGTTCAAAATTTAAAAAGAAAATAACCAAGAGCTATACCAGTCCTAGCTTGTTTGCTCGGTCTGTACGGGAAAGTATTTGCTTTCGTGTTCTCTGTTGGATTACTGCTATTTATTAGTGATATATTTATAGACATATATAAAGGTTTATAAAATAAGGTGTCCTCTACGCACGCTCTGATTTGCTGGACTCCGTGCATTTATAAGAGAACATAGATCATGAATGACGTTAAAATGGCGTAGAATGGCGTCAGCTGGCCGGAACAGCCCGCCAAATTCCAAAACTACCTCACTTTTAGTTTGATTTTGCTTCTTATTTTATAAAACAAATAAAACATACCGCTCCTGTGCATATGTACTCTTATAAAGGTACGTTTGACGTCTTTCGTGTTCAAATGACGTCAAACGTGCCTTTATAAGAGTACATACGCACGGAGCTTTATGTTTTATTTGTTAAGTTCAGCTTGTTTTGTGTTTGTTAACACACGACATGTAACGGTAATTTTATTAATATATAGCGATTTTAATACTGATATCGTTATTATTCGGCTCAGCTTCTCGAACATAAGAGCATAGAGTATATGAACATGGTTTTGGTTTAAAGCAGTACTTGGAATACCGTGGCAAAAACACGTCGACGAGTCACAATAGTTCACTTGAAGCAATGAAAACAATTTTCAATATTTTGAGTTGTTTTCGGCTGACAACATTAACGTTTTGAATTTTTGTTAGAATATTTTTCGGCTTTGAAACCTTATAAAATGTTTATTTATTATTAGAAAGACACAGAATAATTCAATAATGGTTGTGTAAGCCTAATTTACACGAGCAATTTTTCCTTGACAAGTTTTTCCTTGACAAGTCTCCTTGTTGAAAAGCTGGCATGCCAGCTTTTCAAAAGGGAGACTTGTCAAGGAAAAACTTGCCATGTTTCCTCATACACACGGGCAAATAAAACTTGTCAAGTTGAAAATTGCCAAAGAAAAATTGCCCGTGTAAACTAGGCTTATGTCGGGACAACATTTACATTCCTAATAAATTTGTAAAGATTTCGAAGTAATATGTAAAGGCCGACAATGAGGACTAGACCGGGTTTTCAAGAACGAGGAATTCGTTCCAGTCCGAGGCGAAGCCGCGGACTGCAACGAATTCCGAGTACTTGAAAACCCGGTCTAATCCTCATTGGAGGCCTTTACATGACTTCTCAAAATCACTTAGTGTATTCCCAAAATGAATTAGTGCATTAGTAATTAGTGTATGGATGAATAACAGATTGTGTGAAGTAATATTTCAAGTCCAAGGACTTGAAATATTATTTCCAGTCCTTGGACTGGAAATAATATTTCAAGTCCTCTGCCCAGTACTTCCCTGGTATTTCAAGTCCCTTCACGTGGTGCAATTCAGCGCTTCTGATTGATTGATTATCTCATGAATTATTAATGAGTTTGAGAAAGCTATATAAATGTTAAATTCCTAATACGATAATAATATACTTGTTTATAAATTATAGTCTGCGTTTGTATTGACTTAACTGACATTATAAACCGGAAAAAACCCCAACTTTAATAGCTTATAGTCAGTTTCAGCTTGCTTTTGAAATTCGTTTGTCAACATTCGTTGAAGGTTGGGAACTTGGTACGGAACGGAGAAGAAGATTATTTGTTGTATAGAATATAATAATAGATAATTGGTTAAGCAGAAACAAATTGCCGACTTAAATTTGTATCTTAGTTCGGATCGGAATATTCATTTCAATTATACGCATCGGATTTCAAAAGCAAGCTGAAACGGACTATAAAAATGTTTTTAATTAATATATGCCGGGGAGAGTGCTCCCATATATTGGCTATATGTAAGGGGTTTTATGACGCTAGTTATTTAATCTAGCACAGGGTATGTTTTTCTTTCATCCGCAAGTGGTAGTCTGGAACATGGTTCACAAAACTATGCAATTCCTTATAGTCTGGAACATTCAGAGTCACGATTTCAAGAGTTCAGCGATACACCCCTACCAGAACTCCTGCATAGAGTGTTTGTCTCGTGTGTGTTTAATAGAGTACATACACGAGGGCAGGCTTATGTAAATACTTGATTTCGTTTTCATCTTGAACGGGTCCAGATCATATCCGAGATGTCTAGTTTCGTTTCCGAAATAATCCGTGAATCAAACTTATCAGTCAAGCATCAGACAAAAAAGTCTTTTGTCTTATACAATGTATATGCCCTCCCGTAGATACTGGAGTTCCATACGTGATTCATGTATAATTGTTACAAAGTCACACGATCATCGACAACAGTCGTAACCGGCCTCTCCGCTCTCGCAATGATAAAGAAAAAATTGCGAACAACTTCAAACAGTATCGTAAAATAGGTCAGGCAAAATTCATGTGTCAAGTTTTTATTTAATACAACATGAAAGTCAATATTAAGGTCTTAAATTCTGAGCATCCCTTGCTTTTCCGTCTATGTTTGTCTTAATTTTAATTAGCCATTGCTAGAACGTTCGGGAAAATCTCATGTTTGTTGGCGGAGAAAATATCTGCTTCAATTTCCATGTATTTACTAAATTCGTATATATATATATATATATATATATATATATATATATTAATATTATATGCCATACATGTGTACGTGTAGTGTTTTTGTTGCTTTCGATATTGATATCAACCCACACAAATTAAGTGGGTGTTTGCACGAGGCCGGCCCAAACTCCGGACTGACTTTATAGGTCGGTTGTAGTGTTTTTACTATAGATCGTTTTCATGAGTCCAGTCTGAGATTCAGTTCACGTCGGCCTAATCTCAGGTCGCCTGCTAGACCGAACTGAAGCACTTACACCTCTCAAACTCAATACGTTGTTTTAAACGAGATTGGTGTCAAATCCACATAAATCAATGATTCCCTCCCGCGGTCATGAGCTGTAAGAATTCAGGAGCTTAGAGAATTATCTCCTTCCTCAAAAATGTTCTTCCTGTCATCATTGTATTATAGAATCATCCTCAGAGACAATGAGTTTCCATGGGATTTCATAATTAATGTTTTGATTCAATAAACCATGCTGTACACTACGTAAACAATTGCCACTTGTAGACATGTGGGCCTGGAATGGCATGCCGAAATATAAACAAATTATGTTTGCACGTCCGGTGTTGCAGGGGCAGGTGGCGCCAGGGGGAGGGTGATTCTCTCTACAATGCTGATACTGGAGTCCTAGCATTAACTGTCATATAAGCTTTTGTTGAGCAACTCTCACAGTTTTTAATCAACTTTCATCTTGAAATAAAAGTAGTCTGCTGCGTAGACTGACGACAGTGTTGAAATACAAATCGAAATATAATATAAGTAATATTGGGCATTTCACTCGATTAGCATGTTCTAGGGATTTTTGGTGAAGGAAAATTCGAGTGTAGAATATATACATTTTAATATATACAAAATGTATATATTCTACACTCGAATTTTCCTTCACCAAAAATCCCTAGAACATGCTATGTAATCGAGTGAAATGCCCAATATTACTTCTAATAAACCCAATTCTCTCCTGGCATTACCACCTTAATGTATACAGAACTCGCAATCAAGCTCTCGGCAACGGCCTCCGTGGCTCAGTGGTCAGAGCATTGCACTAGAATCGCAAGGTCGTGGGTGTTCAATTCCTGCCGGAAGGCCTGTGTAGTTGCATTTTTCGCAACTGGTCCCGGTTTGGTCTTAAAATGTATATATTCTACACTCGAATTTTCCTTCACCAAAAATCCCCAGAAATATAATATAGTAAGGTTTGAGACGGCTGCCAAAATTATTGAACGTAGTTTCCAACGTTTCGAGCGAAGGCCCTTCGTCGGCAGTACTCAGACCTTACTATATAATTATTTCAACTTTTATCTTGGTTGTCCGGGAGCAATGGAAGTCATTTAAACATTTGTCAACTAATTCTCATTGACTCTCATCCTTGGTTTGACTTGGAGCAATAACAGGCGTAACAACTCTCGCACAAACTTTTGTCAACCCCTTCTCATCAACTGTCATCCCAGTTTGACTCCTAGTTTGACTCATGGGAGCAATAGAAGAGTCGTAATAACTCTCCTACAAACTCAGAATCACTCTTGTCAGTCAATCTCATTCTGGTTTGACCTGGAGCAACGACTGCAGTCGTCACAACTCTAATACATGAAAACTCAACTGACTTTCATCCAGTCTTTCTCAAGATAACTCTAACCTATAGACGAGCAACTTTCTCAAACATGTTATAATACTCCTGGGTTCAAACCATTTACTTTATAAGCCAACTCTCATGCATTGATTTCCAACTTCATGTGATAACAGCTTTCATGTGCTATAGTCTAGAAAATCTTGCCTTGTAACCCATTTGACAAAACATACGTGGCAACGTGCTCGTGGACATTCCTAACACTTTCGGGTCACAATCCCCCGGCGCACACGACTCATTGATATTCACATGTCATGTGTATCTTTCTGTGTACACAATGCCACGAGGAAGTCAACTATGGATGCGTACATATATAACTAAACATACCCAAGGGAGTATATTATTCACGATCTTCATGGTATACAAAGATTTCCTTATGGTGTACTCTTTGGCCAGAAACCATCAAACCGGTTTGATGATGAAAAGTACTAGTGTCGCTGTGTTTGGGGCGTCTCAGACGGGCAAATCATCTCTCGTGTCTCGGTTTTTGGGGAAACCATTCGAAGAACAACATAAACCAACAGTCGAAGATTATCATTATGGGAAAATTTACAGCGGTGAGGGCTTGTGTCACTTAAATATCACCGATACTTCAGGAAGCTTCGCGTTCCCGGCCATGGACAGACTAGCCATGGAGAAAGCCGACGCCTTTATTTTTGTCTACTCCATCGAAGACACGAAGAGTTTCGAACGGGTGAAGATTGGTTTAGACAGACTTTGCGAAGTAAGGGACATCGAATCCATTCCAATCATGGTTGTGTGTAATAAAGCGGATTTGGACGACATCGCCATGTTACGGCAATTACAAATGAGAATGGACAAGGGGGGCTTAGATTTGGGAACAAATGGGGAGATGCTGTCTTCATTCAAGAAGGACTCGCCTAGCCAAAGACAAAGTACATTGAGTTCGCAACGCGATCTAGTGTTAGCACTCGGCTGTAAGTTTTTACTGACCTCCGCGAAACTACGCTGGAATGTCAATCGCATTTTCTATCAACTGCTTGCCGAAGACGAGAAAGAACTTGAAGAGAAAAAGCCATCGTTTGGTATGAGCCGAGCCGCGAACACGATGAAATGTATGTGGAAGAAGGTTCAACTGGGTAGAAGGCAGTCGAAAAACACATGACTCAATATACGAACAAAACCATGTATACTATAGCGGTTCTACGGTCTAAAAGTATATAATATACGCTGATCTGACCTACCAGCGTTTTTAGCTCAAAGCAGAATTTTCTCATCTGGGTTATCTAACCCAACAAAAAACCCCAACAGACACAAAGTGAGTTTGAAGCCTATCCTATACACTAGCGGGTTTACTACCAAGTAGCGAGTATTCTATAGCTTAGTCCAAATGCAAGTTCAAATTTAATGCCATCATTTGGCATTTATGAAGCTAGCGTCGTTCTTCAAGAAGAGCAACCAATCAAACGCTGTATATACGATGTTTGTCGCGGTCCAGTGTCGTTTCAAAATGATTCAAACTAATATGATCTAATCATCTAATCAAACAATTATACGAAAACACATTATTATCTTGAAAAAACCTCTTCCAAACGGAACAAGCCTGTCAGCTCAATTTACAAACATATATGCCAAATAAGCAAGCTAGATTTTAGTTGAAGTTTCAATTTAGGCAAATCTACGATATTTGTGAAAAGGCATTGAACTTATAAGCCTCTATCAGAGACGAAATTTTGTGTCATTTCTATATAAACAACGAAGAATCTTGACGTGTATGTTTAAAAGATTTTACGCTTACAATTAATTAGTCGTTCATAAAAATGTAAATTATATATAATTAATAATGAATTTATTACACAACTGTACAGAAATCTGTAAATTATTTAATAAAATATATCTCAATTTTAAGCAGTTACAATATGTTTATACAATATGATAAACGTCGAAATTATTCAGTGAAACTCAAGCTATATGACAAAACACTTAATGTCTGATCCCTCGGGAAACAGTTAGTTTTGTTTTCCCTCGAGTCTCGATGTTTCCCTCAACTTCGTCTCGGGAAATATCAAGACTCTCGGGAAAACAAAACTGTTTCCCGAGGGAGCAGACATTAAGACCCCGTTTACACTAGAGCAAAAGTATCCGGATTCACATTGTTTTTCATCCTCATGGGAATAAAAAACAATGTGAATCCGGAAACATTTGCTCCAGTGTAAACGGGGTCTAAGTGTATAGTACATATAGCCCCCGCAATGCCGTACACCAAACCTTATTATACTTCGATTATAATAAAGAATTTGACATGTCTTACAGTTGATTTCACATTATATACTTTAATTACCGCCGTGTGTTAAGTTCGTTCGGAAGTTTGGAATTACGTTGCCAACGTTGAAAATTATCCAATCAAATTGCGAGCTTTGGATCAAAATCCATTCTGATTGGATAGTTTTTCAACCTTAGCAACGTAATTCCGATCTTCCGAATGAATATCTGAACTTCCCAACGAACTTCGCAACACACGGCGGGAAAGTAACTTGAAATCAACTGTAACTACATGTATAGTGCTCGTCAGGAAATAACTCAATACTTTCGTAAATAAATCTGGTAAATCGTATATATATATATATGATATGAGAATCGCATTCAGATTTATCACATCAGGTAAACACGTTTTCTGAGAAATTATAACCATTGTTGTCCGGTTCTATATATACAAAAGAAGAAAACCGCTTTGTTTTTAGGAGAGCCAAATGTAGTACACCCCAGTGACCCTGCTTTCGAGCTTGGAACTTGACCTTCCAACTGGGACCTTAAGATCTACGACGGCAACTTCGAGGACGACATCCTTCAAACAAAGCCATTCTTCTTTCAAAACAAAGATAATGAATAATTTTTAGTCCCAATAGTAATCTGAACACCGTCCTCGCTCTGTATACAACGCCACTCACAGCATTTTCACGTCTTCAGGGCGACGTTGACTCGTGGGGTGATGAGAGCTGTTGTCTGGGATTGCCTTAACATAGACACTGCAACGGTTTTAACACTTTGAAAATTATAAAACAAGCTTCAACGTACTGCCGAAATAGAAAACGTAGGAGTCTATAACGTTTCGAGCGCCCTTCCCACGTTCTCTGTTTCGGCAGAAAATAAAACCTTACTATATTCCGATTGTTGTTTCAACACTGCCTACGCAGCACGCTACTTTTAAATTCTTTATTATGATGTTGTAACCTTAGTTTATAATAGAAAACTTGAGTGTTTTTTGCTTTTAAACCAGAGTAGCACTATTAAACAATTATTGAATGAGGTTGAGCATGATATCGAGAATTATCAAGGACGAGGTTTGTGTTGTCCACCAAAGCCGAAGGCTGAGGTGGATAACACAAACCTCGTCCTTGATAATTCTCGATGTCATGCGAAAACCGAATCCAATAATTGTTTTATTATATATATTATATATTCTTCTTCGTTTAACGATGGAAACCGGTTAAAAGCCATTTTGTCTACTCTTCAAAAATATTTAGTTTTGGCGGGATCTTTAGCAAGCTGCCGACCGCGCTGGGGGCTTGGGTTCGACAGCGTGCAATAATACCTTGTTTTGGATCGAAGTTCGATCCAAAACAAGGTATTATTGCACGCTGATCACGTCAGCAGCTGAAATAACGCGTCAGCTTCCAGATACGGAGAATTAGCGGGGGCGTTTTGGCCAATCACGAACGAGAATAAAGTTTGAATATATAATAACATGTCTTATCTTTCACCTGGTTGCCCACAAAAACTGTTTACGAACATTATAGGCAACAAGGAGAATCGGATCCGATTAATCGCCTTAAGTGCTACAGCATTTTCTGAGAACGCCACAGACACCGTGTTCCGACGATTTATATCTGAAAATCTAAAACTTTTGGAAAAGCATGCTCCAGACGGCCGTAGTGTAGTCTTACGACCTATATACGCTGATCGACTTTTCTCCAAAACCCAACATCATCTTCAGCTTATTACTTGGCTGAAAATATTAACGTATTTTCTTTTTAAGAAAATAATACTATGGCCCAGAACCTTTTCCGTCTTCCAACACGACTGTATGCATGGGGGCTCTGACGAAGACAGGTGGTTGAAAAACAACACTGAATTTTGTAGTTTAGAGAAGTCACGGTTAACTGCGTGGTATATATTCGATATAGACGAAATCGGAGTTTCGACTGCGCATACAATCTGAGTACTCGGGATAAAACGTAGTTCATTTATAACATGAGGCTGAAGCAGCCGTAGTAAACATAACATTTCTGATTTCAGAAACTTTTTACTGTTGAGGTATTCTATAAGAATAAACTTTGCTTATCGATTATCCTTGACAATAATCCTAAACGTAGTCTAAGAATAATGAACTCAAAACACTGATGAAAAAACAGTCCCAGCCTATGTTATCTTCCCGCGTTATGCTTGAATAGACACGATGTAATTTACATAGGGGCCCAAATTGAATAGGAAACTAATTGCACGTGGGCCTAAATGAAACTACGATTTGGTGTATTAGATGCTGGTGTAAAACTTTCAAAGCCCCAGTACTGCTAAAGCGATTGTATATAGACTTGTGTTTGTATTGAAGCCAGTCTTAAGCAACAGATCTCATTCGTTGCCGGGCGGTTAGCGTCGTCCTGAAGGCGTGGAAAATGTCATATCATTGTTACTCTTACTGCATGTATAATAGGAACTAAAAATTATTCATTCTTGTTTTGCAAGAATTCTTTTGTTTGAAGGACGTTGTCGTTGAGGTTGCCGTGTTTAGGGTTTGGGTTGGGATTAGGGATAGCAAACCTGGCCAGGGAATTGTAGTACAGTACGTCACTGTCCACTCAACTTTGAAGTTCACTGCCATTTTGTTTCGTTGACAGTTTTAAAATTTCTATTCGTTTCAACGTTTAGGTCATTATAAAGGCACGTCATGTAGACAGATATCATTGAAGTACGTCAAAAAAAACTTGAATAAATAAAAAAACCCGTCTTGACTGTTCATCGTACACACGAGCAAGTCAAGCAAAGAAGAAAAACAACTTGGACGTTTGTGTGCCGCTTAAGGTCAATTAACTTACACAAAAGGCATGATACAAGAGCATCAAAATTTTATACATTTTCAATGCAAGAAAAATGTTCGGCTCATAGCTCGTCAAAAGTGTGTTAGCCAACGGCTATTAAGCCTGGTTCTCATATGTTCCGATCGTCGGCGATTTGTGATTTAGATGCATGTTAAAATGGGAAGTGCAGCGGCATGTTAAGTAATAAAGAACAATGCAGAAAAGCAGTGCTTTTATTCTTTTACTTAACATGCATCTAAATCATCGGTCGGCGACATATGAGAACCAGGCTTAAACCGTGCATGATCTCGTGTGTGGAGTGAGAGTGTCATTGGATTGGCACGTGCATAATGCATGCATAAGATTTATAGTTCACACTTGGTGGCAAAGGCGCACGTGGGAAACGTATTTTGACATGCAGTAAAGCTCTTTGAACTCTTAATTTCAATCCTCTTTTTTAAAGTTCCTATGTAACGAAATTTCACCCCAGCTTTTATGATTGTATTGTAACATTTAAAATGACAAAGTAACATCTTTCGTAGAATTTCGTTTCCTTGCTTCAATCTTGAGATATTCAGGTTTGTTTGATATGCAAATGTCATATTTATGATCACACTGCATATAATGACTTTTTAGAAAAGTATGATTTTCTGAGAGTACTTATCGAAAGTATTTAATAAAAATTTGCACTTACATGTATGTGGTCACTAAACGTGTGTAGCTGTGTGTAAAATATTTGAACCATCCTAAAATTGATGCTATTTCAAAAAGTCATTATGCAGTGTGATGTCATAAGTATAACACTTGCATATCAAACAAACCTGAATATCTCAAGAATGAAGCAAGGAAACGAAATTCTACGAAAGATGTTACTTTGTCATTTTAAGTGTTCTTTCAAATGCAATCATAAAAAAACTGGGGTGAAATTTCGTTGCATAGGTCCTTAACCGTAATTATTGCAGTTCTCTTGCCATTCAGGTCTTTGAAAGGATTCTCCTTCTAAGGACAAGTCTTTAAAAAAGTTTGGTTTTAATGATAATTACACCGACGGTGTACAGTTGTGGTAGTATTCTTGGCGGAGTTATAAACGGAGAAAGGCTCCATGGAGTCCGCTCACAGAAGACGTACGTGATGCTTAGCGGTGTGGGTAACGGTGGGTGAGTGCTTTATTAGGTGGGTGAATTGTGATTATTGTTTCTCAGCTAACGTATTGTCCATATGATTAGTATCATCATCCCAGTCGAGAATGTTGATGAACTCGAACACCGCGCCATAGTTCTTAGGATTGTAGTAAGGATTAGCCACGTCCACAGACATTTCTTTCGGTTGACTTTGGCCGGCAAACGACAGACTCGCGATGGTCGACGCTTTGTATATCGCCATGACAACGTTATTGCCGTCGTCAGACAAAGCACAGTCAGATATGGCGTGATCTGCTGTGAAGGATCCAATCTGAGTCCTCTTGGCTGTGTTCCAAAGTTTAATGGTCCGATCTCCTGTCGCAAAAGTCATTGTTCGTTGGCCATCCAGACTGAGGTGAATGTGGTCGATCTGTTGTCGTTCTCCACAAGGAAGTGAATATAGCTGGGTGCCAGACCTCAATGCGTAGACCATCACTGTATTTCGGTATTCCTTCTTGTAGGAGCAAATTATAGTTCCATTCACCGACGACGCGGCTATGGTATGAACTGTTGCACCCGGGATAGGAATTTTGCACTGCACCTCTGCGCTGTCCAGATTCCATGCGGCGATATGAGAGGTATCGTTGATTTTCACCGCATCGACAAGAAACTGCCCGTCGCGGGTTATCACTCCTTCAAGCTTCGGGAAAGTGTTGTCGACGCGCAGCCATCCAACCACTCGTCTGATCTCGAGATTCCACGCGGCTGCAGCACCTTTCTCGTAAGAGCAAACCAGACTGTTGCCATTGGCGCTGACCAGGATGGTTTCGACGCATTCTTTATGACCACTATCGAGTCTTGCCACCAGCTTTCCGTCGTCCAGAGAGATGAGATTGAGCACGTTTCGTTTGCTTGTCAACACCAGGACGTACTTCTGACCAACGAGGGCGACGTCGCTGAATTGCGCGCATCGCGCCTTGGAATTGATGCCGGAACGCTGCAAGAGGCGCAGCGAGAGATTCCGCCGCTTGTACAACGAGCTAGCTCTTCGTTCCAGCCTGCTTCTGCTCGAGATCTTGGGGAACGCCACTCTTAACTTTTTTATCAAGCGTCCCTCTTCTAAATCGATGAGCGCCAGTTTTCCCATGGATCGAAGAACTGCGCGGGTCTCGTCTACCACCAGAACGTCATCGGCCTGGGTTCCTTTCAAGACGCGCACCGGCTTACAGTTGCTTAGATTCCATACGCAAATATCACCCGAGACCTTGGACCTGCTCACAGCTTGCCGCTGCTCTCCCTTGGTCTTGATAAACATAACATTCCGAATACAATTGTCGTCCTTATCTTGGAACAGCCCTTCTTGAATACTCTCCTCTTTGCCCAGGTCCCAAACACGAAGAATCCTGTTGTCCGAGAGCGTCACGAGTTTCGTGAGGTCGTTCGCCACGATGTCGGTGATGATGCTCGTCGGCGGATGTCGGAAAACGCTCGTTATCTTCGCTCCAGTCTCCATGCTCCAGATACTTATGTCGTTTCTGCTGTTGGTCGACAAGACGTAGCGTCCGTCTGAAGTGAGTCGCGGGTTCACCATGTCTCCTCCCAGGGTACGTATCCATTCACCGTTTGATAATCTGAACACTCGCACTTCAAAAGTATTTTCTGAAGTCGTCAGCACTTGACCGTCGCCAAACGAAGACAGGAGGACATCGCTCACGGTATCTTTGCTCTTCTCTTCATAAGCTTTGATATGGGTAACGAAGGACGCTGTGAATATATCGTAGACGCGGACGACATTCGACTTCGAGCTAGCACACGCGACGTACTCCCTCCACCCAGAAACTCTATCAAAGAAACTTTCTTCCTCGGTGATCTCACTCATCATTTGACCATTACGTAAGTTCCAAGATATGACCACCGAACCACAAGCTGCTACTAAAACATCGTCGGCATCTCCGGCTAAGGTGATATCTTCGACGTTACTTGGGCACTCGAGACGCCAGATTCTCTTAAACGTACTTGTCTCCCAAATCTGAAGATCTGTTCCTGTGTTGGAGACGAACAATCGGTCGTTGCGGCAGAAAAGGACACGTCTTACGGTGCAGTCAGTCGGTGTTGTTCGGATGATCTTCGCGCTCCGTACATCCCACAGTGCAATCGAATTCTTTGTCGCTGACAACCCTAAGGTTGAATCGGAAGTGATATCCGTTGGCCCGTAAAGGGCCATGGATGTGAGGAGGAGCTTTGTTCCGGGAGGGTTGAGACACCCCATGTTTGGAATAAGAGCGTTTGTTGACGAACTTCGAGCTTCGTTGAGGAGACGCGAGAGGTGGTCTGAAGAGGTTAGGTCTGACAGTCGACCAATCAATTGTGCTGCCAACTGATCTGGATCAATGTTAAGGGCATCCGATGACATTTTCAGTGTCTCGACTATAGTCTTCAGATCACTGTCCATCGGGCAATGCTTAGCTGTGAGACATTCTATGACGTAATCGACACACGTCATTCTGAGCTGCGCCAGAAGGAAGCTGAAGTTGCAAAGAGCCAAATGTTTCAGTCTCTCCACGTCGCCTGTTTTGCATAAATAATGCGGCAAGTCGTGAACACTTCGGAGAGTTGCGAGTGGATCATCTTCGGAAGTTGCCGTGGGATGGTGGTCCACGTAGTAGTTGGTCAACGTTTGGTACGCGATTTTCATATCGTCCGGTCGGCTCGAAAGGTATCGGTCGAATGCGAGGTAGCGGATAATCAGGTGTTTCCACGTTATGATAAACACTCCGTCACAGTAAAGCTTGGACAAAAATGGCGAGAGATCATGGAGTATCCTTGCTAGACGAAATGAAGAAAAATGCAACGTGGAGCTTGGTAGTTGACCTGATATGCGATCTCGGGAAAGAACGTCTTCCAATTCGCGCGCACTTAGTCCAAACCGGGCGGCTGAAAGATATCCCAGAATCCTCCCAATAACGAACTTCCCGTGTTTCTTCTCCATAGTGACGAAGTAATACTCGATGACGTGTTTCAGCGAGCTGGGCACGTGCGAGCCCGCGTAATCTATGGTGCCTGCCTTTGGTATTCTTTGGTGATAATGGTGAAGCAGGAGCTTTAAGTAAAGGATGTTTGGGTTTTTGGCGACCGCGTTGAGCAGTCGGTCAGTGAGCTGCTGTTCAGGCTCTATTCTTTGTCTTTGATACCACGCGGTCATATAGCTTCTGGCATCTGTTTTGTCCATGCCCCCGACATCAATGAAGTGACTTCCATCTCGCACAACAGCCTAAAAAAGAAAAACGTTTACTAAGCTACTGTTGTTGTTGTTGTTGTTGTTGTTGTTGTTGTTGTTGTTGTTGTTGTTGTTGTTGTTGTTGTTGTTGTTGTTGTTGTTGTTGTTGATGGTGATGGTGGTGTTGTTGTTGTTGTTGTTGTTGTTGTTGTTGTTGTTGTTGTTGTTGTTGTTGTTGTTGTTGTTGTTGTTGTTGTTGTTGTTGTTGTTGTTGTTGTTGTTGTTGTTGTTGTTGTTGTTGTTGTTGTTGTTGGAGTGTTGTTGTCGTCGTTGTTGGTGGTGATGGTGATGGTGGTGGTGTTGTTGTTGGTGTTGTTGTTGTTGCTGCTGATGCTGATGTTGTTGTTGTTGTTGTTGTTGGTAATAGTGTTGTTGTTGTTGGTGGTGTTGGTGTTGGTTGTGGTGGTGGTATTGCCGCTGTTGTTGTTGCTGTTGTTGTTGTTGTTGTTGTTGTTGTTGTTGCTGTTGCTGCTGTTGATGTTGTTGTTGTTGTTGCTGTTGTTGTTGTTGTTGTTGTTGTTGTTGTTGTTGTTGTTGTTGTTGTTGTTGTTGTTGTTGTTGTTGTTGCTGCTGTTGTTGTTGTTGTTGCTGCTGCTGCTGTTGTTGCTGTTATTGTTGTTATTGTAGAACCCTACCAGAAGTTTGTTGTAACATCCACCATTAGTCAAAGCAGAGAGAACAATTCTGACATTATCAGGTAATTCTCGGGGCAGCCACAACAGATCTGCTTTCGGTAGCTCGTCTAAGCCGTCGAGAATAATCCATATACGTTTCTTTGGCGTGGCATTGTGCAGAAACATGTGAAACATCTTAACGATCGACTGGAAATCCTAAAACAGCAATTACAAGAATATAAAATGATTGTATAATTACAATAAAACAGGAAAAGTCCAAGGACTGGAGAGAATTGGGTATATTATAAGTAATACTGGGCATTTCACTCGATTACATAGCGTGTTCTAATGATTTTGGGTGAAGGAAAATTCGAGTGTAGAATATAAACATTTTAAGACCAAACCCGGACCAGTTGCGAAAAATGCAACCACACAGGCCTTCCGGCAGGAATTGAACCCACGACCTTGCGATTCTAGTGCAATGCCCTGACCACTGAGCCACGAATCTTGCACTAGAATCGCAAGGTCGTGGGTTCAATTCCTACCGGAAGGCCTGTGTAGTTGCATTTTTCGCAACTGGTCCGGGTTTGGTCTTAAAATGTATATATTCTACACTCGAATTTTCCTTCACCCAAAATCATTAGAACATGCTATGTAATCGAGTGAAATGCCCAATATCACTTATAATATTTCAATAAACGTTGTCGGTAAGAGGCGTCAAGGCTACGTGACCAGACCGAAAGGGAGTATAGGTAGAAATCACCGAAACAATAAAAGCACATAAATATGTACATAACGGTTTACAATATCGAGCCATGCCTCGACCTTTGGTTGATAACCTCGGATCACAATTGAATAAGTTGCTATTTATTTGAGAGTATCTGCTCGTTATACAACGCTATACAACGCCACACAACGCTATATGTCGAAATATTTAGCTTGAGGAAGAGTAGCCTGCGTCGCAGCCCGACTTTACTTTCAACCCAAGTGAGACGAATTTCTAGTCTCGACATTTCACTCGCCATTGCCAGCCGGCCAACTATTGAATTTCCATTTCTACCCATACTCCCTTTCGGTTTGGTCGCGTAGGCTTGACGCCTCTTACGGAGAACGTTTATTGAAATAGCTGTATTACGTCCACGTCTTCTGCTCAGTACTTCAAGTTCTTTCACGTGGTGCAATTCAGCGCCTCTGATTGAACGATTCGCTGATGACGTATTTATGAGATTGTTGTATCCTGTTGTATCCCTTACCTCTGGTATTTCAGCTTCATCGTCGCCTTGTACTCTCGCCAACTGGAAACAAATACTTTTCAAAAGAAAACGTAGATTACTTGAATGCCTAGTAGAACCAAGAAACCTCACCACCAGTGTTGTGCCTTCCATTATCTTATCACTCGCTAGCTTTCCTGCCATGGAAATCACGGTCGTTTTCCCGCAACCGGGCGAACCATGTACTACTAATGGCATCTTAGTATTCTTTCTCAGATAAGCACGGATACTTTTCTGAATATTACCAAAATGTTCTTGACTATTATCAACATTGGTGATATTTTCTTGACATTTTGATATATGTTGGGCGATCTCTTTGAGGTTTTCTTCCACTAATGGGTTTACTTCGGGGTGGTGCATCGCCGTACGGAGTTTGTCTTTCAAGGTTTCAAGTACTTTCTGTTGAAAGTCTTTCCGCATGGCGTTGTCCCTTTTTGAGAACTCTTCGTAGGATATTGTGGCGCCATTACTTCTGCTGTATATATCCCATATCGTTTGTAGTTCTTTTTTGTCTTCGATAGTTTCGTCCTCTAATGTTCTTATTCTTTCAACCCACAGTGCGCTGGAGATTTCGTTTGATAATTCGTGCCCGAGTGCAGCTGCCTGCAAGAGAGCTGTGCGGAAAAAAACAACAACACGAAAATTAAATTGTTAATACAAATACGTAATGTAATGTAATGTAATGTAATGTAATGTAATGCAATGCAACGCAACGCAACGCAATGCAACGTATTGTAACGTAACGTAATGTAATGTGATGTGATGTAATGTAAATGTTTATGTAATGTAATGTAATGCAATGTAATGTAATGCAATGTAATGTAATGTAATGTAATGTAAATGTTTAATGTAAATGTAATGTAATGTAATGTAATGTAATGTAATGTAATGTAATGTAATGTAATGTAATGTAATGTAATGTAATGTAATGTAAGGTAATGTAATGTAATGTAATGTAATGTAATGTAATGTAATGTAATGTAATGTAATGTAATGTAATGTATTGTATTGTAATGTAATGTAATGTAATGTAATGTAATGTAATGTAATGTAATGTAATGTAATGTAATGTGAATGTGAATGTAATGTGAATGTTTATGTAACGTAACGTAACGCAATGTAACGCAATGCAATGTAATGTAACGTGACGTGATGTGATGTGATGTAATGTATCGAAGCGGAACGGAATGTAATGTGTAAATTGTAAGTGTGTGATGTGGGTGCTTAGATATGGCTTTGTGTATGTGAGTGTGGGTTGGGTGTAGCTGTGATGTGATGTGATGTGATGTGATGTGATGTGATGTGATGTGATGTGATGTGATGTGATGTGATGTGATGTGATGTGATGTGATGCGATGCGATGCGATGCGATGTGTTGGGATGCTATACGGTGTGATGTGATATAAAGTGGTGTGGTGTGACGTGATGTAAGTTAAAAAAATAGTTGCTTTCTTACTGTTAAAAACATACGGCTTTTCGCTCTTTTCCGTAAAGTCACTACCCTCCATTTCGTCCATAAGCAAGCGAGAAGACCTTGAATCTTCCCTGATCTCATCATCATTCTTATGCGTCGTCTTTTTCAGAACGTAACATGGTATTTCGCTGCTATCGTCCAGTTCGTAATGTCGTTGTAATGTCTCGTTATTGCTTGTCATCGTTTCCGAAAGTAATTCAAAATCTTTTGCGAGGATCTTTTCAGGAAGATTTCTCTCTCCTAAATTCTGACCGACAAGAACCTACGCAAAGAAAGAAAAAAACAGACTCAGCATGCAACCGTAAGTTTTAAATTACTTGGTGATAAAAACTGCGCTTTGCGCGTCGTGATTGTTGTCCAAATTGATATAGATAAAGCACTTTGGGGGTGTTTATATTGGAGGCGAGCCAGCCCGGGTACCCGAGCTAGTTGGGAGTAGCTAATGGTCGTGGGTCGTGGGTCGTGGGTAAAAAGTCGTGGGTCGTGATTTTTCCCAAAAATTGTGAATAAATTATAGAAGTTGTATTATTGAAGTTGAATAAATTGAATAGCTATTCGGAGGAAGTGGATTTTGCACAAACTTGGCGAAGGTGATTGCATTGTCAAGAGTAATCGAAAACATTAAATATTACAATCAGAAGTATTGTCAAAATCAATATTAAAAGGAATACGATTATACTAAATAATTTAAAGGTGAATCACAATCGCTACTGCATGCGCATTTATGGAGATATCGACGGGTCATGGGTGAGTTAAATTTGAAACCCGCGTTTCCATGCTATTATGGAACCAACCGCCTGAGTGAGCTAGTGACTCTGAAACTTGTTTAATCGAAAGCTGATATTTTGGAACGTTTCGCTTAGAACTTCACAAACTTTACGAAGAAGAGTATTCTGACTATGCACTTAATTTTGCCCATGCAAACAAATGCGCGTGAAAATTATTGTAAAGCGTATGACTGAACGTCATGCAGAGCAATATATTGTAAACGCACACGGCGTTTCCGACCATTCTCGGTAAATTTTGTGTTATAGTTTTCGAAATATTAGTAATTGCATTTAAATAAGTCCGCGGAAACGCCGTGTGCGTTTGGAAAAAATCAAGACCCACGACTTTTTACCCACGACCCACGACCCACGACATTTTACCCACGACCCACGACATTTTACCCACGACCCACGACTCACGACCCACGACATTTTACCCACGACCCACGACCATTAGCTACTCCCGAGCTAGTTCGCTTTGTCGAGATTAATATGTCGAAAAAAGCTGATAAAAACAAATTTTATCGCGTGTACGAAGCTTTTAGTACCCCGCGTAAAAACGCACAACTTGTTCACGGTTGTCAACAGGCGTGAACAATTGTGTTGCTCGCCATGAACAATGTTGTGCTGCTCGCCGTGAACAAGTTGTCAACAAGTTGTTCACTTATGGTTCGAACAACTTGTTCACGGATAAATCAACAGTCATGAACAAGTTGTTCCAACAGTACATTTTTATAGCCAACAACGTTGTTCGCACATGATACAACATGTTGTAACAGCATGAAATAACAACGATCAACAACAATGTTACAACAATGGTGAACATGGTTGATGTATCAACACGTTCTTCGGTTGTTACAACGTGCGGGAACAACGGTTGTTGTTTCATCAAGCAGTAACAACTTATTGTCAGTTGTTTGCTGTACAAGCTGTGTTAGTTAGTATAATACTCAGAAAAACTCTGAGCTCTAAGCGGGACTCGAACCCACAACCTTCTGAATGCTAGCCAGACGCTCTAACCATTGAGCCACTAGAACTCAGATAGCGGAGCAAGGTTAATTAAGGTACTTATACCTAGTATTACTAACTAACACAGCTTGTACAGCAAACAACTGACAATTATTACTAACATCAAGCTGCAATTTCTGAAACTAACTAACAGTAACAACTTGTTGAAACAATGATGAACAATGTTGTTCATTTATCAATGTTGTTCACATATGTCAACAAGTTGTTACAGCATTGTTGAAAGTTGTTACAGCATTGTTCAGGCAACAACGCTGTAACAACTTGCGAGATTTTTACGCGTGTAGGCGAGCGTGTTCACACGGGAGAAAAACAGCCCGGGCTGACCCGGCTCTCGTATAAACACAAGATGAAAATTAATTATAAGTAATATCATGTTTGCGGGGATTTCTTTTGTTCTCACAGGTCCATTAACAACTAATATATACCTCATTATATTCATTTTTACTAATCCCTCCGTTGATGTCAAACCAGGTCTGATTAGAACTAATCATACCCGCTTTGACGTCAACGGAGGTCCCACAAACAAAAGAAATTCCCCTAAACATGATATTACAAAGGAATAGCAGAAAGAGGTGCATTAGCTATTAAACGTCCCGCTTGATTTGGGTCATTTAGTAAAAATTAAAATTTTACTTTTGCGAGGACTGGAAATCCGCCTTAATTCTGGTTACTAGTCACTTGGTCTGATGATGACTTTGAAATAGAGTCGAAATATTAATATTTCATCTTTTTTTGTCTTGTTTTGATCCATATCTTGGGTTTTTCAAGGTGTTTATTTTTGGAATACTATGTTTCAACATACCATAAAACCAACGCCTGTCGAGTCATCATGAGCACTCTTTATTTCTTCCATCCAATCTTGGTATTTGAATTGTTCATCGTCGATGTTAATGTCAATGATATGGAGGTCGTAACTTTGTTGTCGACAAAACCTCCTCAGTTCAGGGTAAATAGCGCCTTCCAAAATTAATCGCTCTTCTGACATATCTAATTCAAAAGAATGTTCCAGAAAGATTAGTTAATTCGGGCAAAGTATTAATGGCTAGTATAGTGATCTAATGCGAGCTTTTGTTAAAAAAACAATGATTTTGCTAAACTAGAAATTTTCGTGTTAGTTCTGAGTTTTAACCGATGAACGGCAACATAATCTTCAATTGAATCTAAAGGCCTGGTCAAACGTTTTCAACATTTCATTCAACATCGTTCAACATTGTTGAAGTCAACCGTGATTCAACATGTTGAAAGCGTTTGGCCACCCTGTTGAATGATGTTGAACGTTGTTGAATGATGTTCAAATTTTCGTTCAACACGCGTTCAACAATGTTGAACGATGTTGAATGAAATGTTGAAAGCGTTTGGCCAGGCCTTAAGACGGCTCGTCAATCACGACCGCAACTACTATCTCCACCAACACTACTACCACCACCACTACTACTACCATCACCAACAGCACCGCGATCACCGCTGCTGCTGCTACTACTACTACGACTACGACTACTACTACCACTACCACTACCACTACCACTACCACTACCACTACCACTACCACTACCACTACCACTACCACTACCACTACCACTACCACTACTACTACCACTACCACTACCACTACCACTACTACTACTACTACTACTACTACTACTACTACTACTACTACTACGAATGGGTGGATCAAATGGGTGGATCAAATACGAGAAGAAGTGAGAGATGGTAACCAAACAGAAAATGCTAATGAGTGCTGTGATATTAACATGGTTGATTTGAAGAATGTGCTGAAAAAGATGTCTCCCATGAAAGCAGCCGGACCAGATGGTATCCCACCGTACTGGTGGAAGAAAGTAAGGAGTCTACTACCGGCTATATTAAGAATTGTAATAAAAGAGATCAGGGAAGATACGAACCAAAATTGGCTCTACGAGGGACGCACGTACTTATTTACCAAAAGAGGAAAGGACATTAAAGATGAATGTGGAAAAAGACCTATCACATGCCTCAACACTTTTTACAAAATAACATCAGCAGTTGTTGTAAGAAAACTACGTACATATGTCAAACGAACGGATTTATACCCTGTTGAACAAAGGGGAGGAATAGACGGAAATATGGGATGCAAAGAACAACTTATTGTAGACGAAACAATACATGAAGAAGTAAAACATCATAAACGGAACTTATCTGAAGCATGGATTGATCTACGGAAGGCCTATGACAGTGTGTATAAGAAATGGCTAACTGAAGGACTGAAATTATTGAACGTCCCAAAGTGGATTGTAGAGTTTGTTGAGAAAGCAAGCAATAAGTGGAGCACGCGATTGTTAATACAAGTGAACAAGAAGACTTATAAAACTGATAAAGTCAAGATAGAACGTGGAATTTTCCAAGGAGACTCGCTGAGCCCATTGTTATTTTGTATCTGCATCATTCCAATTACCACCATACTAAGGAAAATGACATTAGGGTATATGTTTGGGCCTCAAAGAAGGAGAACGCTACAGAAGATGATTACCCATTTATTATTCATGGATGATATGAAACTCTATGCAACGTTACCCTCCAACTTAACAACGATGCTAAATAAGACGACGAACATGCTACGTACTATAGGACTGGAGCTGGGACAGGAGAAATGTGCTATACAACACTTTAAACGTGGTAAAAAGGTCGAAGAAAGCGAACACGTACTACTGGATGCTGGAGTGATTATTGAGTATCTAGGAGCTGGTGCAAAATATCCATATTTGGGATTTATACAAGAAGCTAGCATCGAACACAACCAAATTAAAGATAAGCTAAAGAGAGAATTCAAGAAAATCTGTAAAATTGTTTGGAAATCTGAGCTGAACGCTAAAAATAAATCTAAAGCATACAATGAGCTTGCAGTTGCAAAAATAATCTATTCATTTGGAGTAATTAAGTGGACTAGGCAAGAATTAGAAGAATTGGATACAACAGGAAGAAAAATAATGCATATGGAGCAGAGCCTCCATCCACGAGCAGCTATTGAGAGACTATACTTAAGCCGAGATCAAGGTGGACGAGGCTTGTTAAATATTGTTGAAATGCATGACCGAATCAGTGTTGGGATGGCCACTTACATAAGTACCAGTGACAGTAAATTTATGAAGAGCGTTAAAGAGCATGAAATAAGTAAATGGGCAGGAACTAGAATGAAGGATGCAGTGACGATACTAAACCGATATGGGTTCGACGCCACTGTTGCAGATGATGGCTGCCTAACTATAAATAATGAAGTGATGAAATCGAAGAAGGCAAGCAACGTTATAAAGAAGAAAGCGAGGAACAATCGAATGGAAACGCTAAACGGAAAAAGTCTTCATGGACAGCTCTGGAAAACTATAGAAGATCAAAGTGCGGTTAGAGAAAGTTGGCTGTGGTTGAAAGATGGAAAGATTGCGTCGAATACAGAAGCAACATTAATGGCCATTCAAGATGGTGTAATGTGGACTAGAAATTATCAAAAGGCAATTGGATTACAGGATGTGGTGGATACGTGCAGGCTTTGTGGTGAACCAAAAGAAAACATTGCACATTTGATAGCGTCGTGTAAAGGATTGTTGGGATCTGTGATTAAACAGAGGCATGATGATTGTGCCAGAGCTATCTATATTAAAGCTTGCTGGGGCCTTGGGTTAGTCGAGGAACAACACCGTTGGTGGGAAAGACAAGCTGTACAATGCGTTTTGGAGAATGAGGAGTGGATGATTTTATGGGATCATACTTTTAGTACGGATCGCTCTTTGGAATATACGAGACCAGATTTAGTTTTTGAGAACAAACGGACAAGGGAAGGAACTATAGTAGAAATAGGGATATGTTTGGACCAGAACCTGAAAAAGAAGCTGGAGGAGAAACGAACTAAGTATGTGAAATTGGCTATGGAACTGAGTAAGTTACGTGGCTGGCAAAAATGGAAAATTATACCAATCGTTGCTGGTGCGACGGGGATATTCGGCAAGAGTTTGGAAGAGGAACTAAGGAAGATACCAGGAATACGGGAGCAATCATCCCGCCAATTATTGCTAGAAATGCAAAAGATTATTATATACTCGTGTGTAAATATTATGAGACATGTTTTGAACAGTGATTAGAAAAACAGATTAGAACGTTTAGGTTTGAGTTTAACTTTAATTCTGTCTTCTTTTTAAGTGGTATGTAACCTACCT
Organism: Corallium rubrum; assembly: GCA_964035015.1. Classification (NCBI taxonomy): domain Eukaryota; kingdom Metazoa; phylum Cnidaria; class Anthozoa; order Scleralcyonacea; family Coralliidae; genus Corallium; species Corallium rubrum. The sequence continues at coordinate 5,851,303 of OZ035999.1, read as the reverse complement.
GGTAGGGTACTAGGCGTTGCTAGAACTCTTATGAGACCACAATGTAATCTATTTACTTTATTTTCATTAAAGCTACTACTACTACTACTACTACTACTACTACTACTACTACTATACCAACACAACCACTACCATCACCACTACCACTGTCACCATCACTACTACTACATAACTACTATACCATCGCTACTGGTACTACTACCACCAATAGGCTAACAGCCACCACGACTACCGCTGGCGTCACCACCACCACACCACCCACCATTACGCATGCAGGCTACCACTGCTACCAACACAACCACTACTATGACCACCCCCACTACCACCACCAACATCACTACTACTACTACTACTAATACTACTACTACTAATACTACTACCACTACTAATACTACTACCACTACCACTACCACTACCACTACCACTACTACTACTACTACTACTACTACTACTACTATTACCACTACCACTACTATTACCACTACCACTACTACTACTACCACCACCATCACTACCATCTCTACCACCACTACTACTATTACTACCACTACCTCCATCACCACTTGGCCACCACTACTATACCGCTGCTGCCTTCACTACCACTACTATATCACCACCAACACTACCACTTACAACCACCAGGCTACAACCGCTACCACTAACACCACCGCTACTACCACACTACCAGAACCACCACCACTACAGCCATCTGAGGTTAATGGAGGACTAAAAACGTACCTTCATAGACCGAGGCTACGACTATTTTGACGATTTTGGCCAAATTACGAATCTCCGTGTTCATGTCACCTTTTAGAACTCGCTGACACACGCGCTGCGACAAAACACTTGGTTTTTTCACCGTGGCTCTTTTATCATTTTGGTCTTCGGCACTCTGGTGATTATTGCTGGTAGGGTAAATTTCGATCTCCGCGTGGTCCAAATACAGGTTTTGTGATTTGCCTTTTGGTTTTCTACTTTTTCTACTCTCTTTCCAACTCTCTTCTCTGTTTGTGTGAAGTGCGCTGACGTCATTGCTACTCCCTGGTTCGTGGTTCTTGTCACTGTCGTCGGTTTTATCGACACCATTCTTATCGACACCATTCCGGTGATCAGTTCGACTAAATATTTTCAAGAGCCTGGGAAGTTGAGAGAATTGTTTTTAGAAGAGGAAACAGAAAAATAATAATAGAACAGGTCGAAGAAAGGGAGGGGGAGGAAAGAGAAGGGAAGGGAAGGGAGGAGAGGAGATGAGAACAGAACAGAACAGAACAGAACAGAAGAGAACAGGTGAATGTGTTTGTAGGAACTCAGACTTTAAATTAACGCCAAACGATTTGTGATATGCTGGCTGTCGAACCCACTTGAGTTTTGTACAACTGTTGTGATGCACGAGTAGCTGTCGAAAAGCGTCGGAAGTGATCGCATTGATCCTGACTGAGTGGCAAGATTCATGTCGCTATTTATTGCGGTATATATATATATATATATATATATATATATATATATATATATATATATATAGTGGCCCAACACAACGCTATGTCGTGCTTCTGGCTCCGATATCGGCCGGCTGTTTTCTGTCTTTCTGGTGGCCGTTTTTGACCCATTGAATCTCACCAGGTTCCGGGTTGAACCCACTGACGTTAGGTTGAACTAAGGGTTCAAATTAGACAAAAACCAGACAATTGCTAAAACTCGCGTTGATTCGATTCAACTGAATACAACAGCGACGGCATCATCAGCAAAAGAGTGTATGGCGAGGCTATAGCCAATAGTATATACTTTACTTTTTTCCATATAAATTTGTTACGAAATTTGTTTCGCGAAAAATCCTTAAATCTTGATTCAAATAATCAATTCGAGGTTAGCAAAGCTGCTGACGATCTATATACTTATAGTTTTCGAGAAAAAAAGGCCATGTGACCAGATGTAAAGAAGGGTTAAGCCTGAATATTATTCTACATATTGTCATTGAATTCAAGACAGTGTTGCGAATCCACCTTAATTTTACATTTACCGTGGAATTAATATTCTTTTATGTGCATATAAATTTCCCCCTTTGAATTCGTTTTCATGTGTGAAATTCAAAAGAATGTTTACTCTGATCAGAGGGGCGAATTCATAGGCACATAAAAGATTTTAAATCGTCGGCATGCATTTATGAATAAGGTCTATTGTGAGTTTTCTGTAACTTGGACACAATTTATATACAGGAACAGCAACTATATTGTTAGACCATATATATGATATGGTGCATGTGCGAATTAAATGTCTCGTTGATCGGTCTTTTTTACTCTTTAGCGAATCCATGACGTGTGTTTATTTTTAATAAGCTAAAAAGCAAACGGAACACATGTTGTTTGCTGATCGTAGTCCATTGTGTGTTCCTTTTAGCCACAGATCTTGAGTGAATTAATTGAAAACCTAGCCAGAAATGAATGTTTATATACCCAGCCTAACTAGAGTATAAACTGACAAACGTCATAGACTGAATTGGGATATTTACTTCGTCTTTGTTTTTGTCTATAATGCGTGCAATAATGTCTTGGCTTGAAAGACTTCGTATTAGCCAGGTACTTAAACTTATAAATTAACGAGGTCTTAGTTTCCTCTCAAAATTAAAAGATCAGTAGAGTATTCCTATACAGTTTATGTTTCTTTACATTATATATACGAAGTCTATTAAGCTATTCGAAAACCGGTTTCTTCTCAACGTTTGTTTGTTTGTATGGTCTATCAATGGGTTTACACAAATGGAGCCATAATATCACTTATTAGGAATGCAAACAATATGCAAAGTCCATATTGTCTGCGGCTTCCAAACATGGTACACCGAACACTTGTTTCATAAAACTCGGTATTCCGTATAGTGAGTATCTCCCGTTTTCTGTAATATATTATATTAGTAAAACCCCAACTTTCCGTTATCGATCTTCTAGCATTGCCTTACCTGTATTTACTCTGACGATGGCTTTTAGAATTTGGTGGTTGTGGACGAGAACAACACGTTCCCATTTTAACAACCCTCTCTCTCTTCGGATCTCTCAAGGCCAAACTACACGAGCCGATTCCATTTCTTAATTTTCGGGGCGAGCACAAATCGTCGTCATCAAGTCGAACTATTACATAAAGTCTTTCTTATGGTCTTTTACAGTGTCTTCCTCCTACATACATATCAATAATCAAACGATGAATAATTCATTTGGAAAGTCAAGTGTGTCATATCCCTCTACTATAACACACCCATGCAGAGTCAGAAAAACCCGGTGTATATTTCGGGTTTAACAACTTCAAATTAATTATTCCTTATTCCTTGACATGCCAAAACTACACTCGTGTGTATTACTGTATAAATCGTAATGTTAAACAAAACGAACCGTTTTTGTTTTAAAAAAACGGTATGTATAGAAGATGATAAAATTGGAAACAGCGGATGTTAAACAGTTATGTTCGAGTATCCTTTATTCTCGCTTCGTGACAATTATTCTTATCTCACGACACACCCACATTTCATATTCTTCTACTGGGTAACTTATTCAAATAAGTTTTGTGGAAACATCACGTAAAATATTTCTTTGTGGTAATGGAGCCATAATATCACTCTTATTGTGGTAATTGAGCCATAATATCACAAAGAAATATTTTACGTGGTGTTTCCACAAAACTTATTTATATTACTTTATCGCCATGAAAACGTTCAAAGAATTAATTATTCCTATAAGTTTACATCTAGTTATACACCCGTCTTTCTATCCAACCATTCGTTTCTTAAATCATCCATCCATCCAACCATGCATTCATTTATTCAATCATCCGTTTATCAACTCAGACGCATTAAATCCTTTTTCAACTTATTAGTATGCATACAGTGTGATAAATGGTTGTTATACACTCTTTTGAATTAAAAAGTAAAAATAACTACTTATCACACCGTTTATCGCATACTAATAAGTATATATGTTGATTTCTCAGGCCTGCGCTAAACGTCGCAATCGACGAATTTAATTCAGACGAATTTAATTGTTTGAATTTTATGCGACAAAACTGCGACGTATATAACTCGATTAAATTCGACTCACGAATTAAATTCGTCTGGGCAATTAAATTCGTCTGAGTCAGACGGATAATGCGACGATAATGCGTGTTCGAGTTACACGACGAATTATCGTCGCGTCGAATTAAATGTTTCTCTACTATCTGTGACAATTCGCCACCATAACACCATGTTTTCAAGAAATTGTTTTCAGGCGCCACGGGTCCAAGTAAAAACCATTAAATTCGACGTTTAACTCGACGTCGCATTACCGACGAAGTTAATCGAATTAAATTTGTCTGGCAGGCTTATAACTCTTGAAGTTTATTTCTCGGTAAATTAGAAAAAAAAATCATTTCCGTTATAAAGCTTCAGTCGCGATGATAAATCCTTTATCACACTCGTGAAGTTCTTTTCTCGGTGAATTAAATAAAAAAAGACCACTGACTAACCCCTACTTACATAATTATTATTGTTCTCGAGGAAGTATGATGTAATACGTGGTGCTTCTCCACTGCTTTGGCCAATATCGGATATAACCTTCTTTTCAGTTATATTAAAACGAAATTCTTTGAAAATTCTTCGAAATTCTTTTTCACTTCACATTCGCGTTTTTATTCTTTATTATATATAATAAAAGTAGCGTGCTGCGTAGGCAGTGTAGAAACAACAATCGAAATATAGTAAGGTTAGATATACTGCCGAAACAGAGAACGTAGGAGTCTAACGTTTCGAGCGAAGGCCCTTCGTCAGAGAGAAACGTATATGTATATATATATATATAATATGTATTCTATTTCCTATTCTATTAAATTGTACTTTGAACTAGGATAGTTTTAACACTTTGAGGCCTGGACCTCTCCCTGTGCTCCCCCCCCCCCCCCCGCTTCCGACACCCCTGACTGGAAGTTACAAGACAGACGTCTGTCTAGCTCAAATAGGGATATAAAATAGGGATCGAACCCGTGACTTTCTAATGGCCAATTAGACGTTCTAGAAGAATGCAGATTTGATCCTATCTCTTTAACACTTTGAAATTTTATTCTGTCTATAACGCCAGACGATTTTATTCAGCACAGATAGAGGCCCAGGTGGGAGAGGCCCAGGCATCAATTCAAAGTGTTGAAACCTATCTCTTTAACACTTTGAAGCCGGAAGACGAGTCTTTAGTATTTTATTCTGGCTAACGCCAGACGATTTTAAATAATTTATTCAGCACAGGAGAGATCCAGGCCTTAAAGTGTTAACCACAATACATTCTGATATTAACCGAAGAACTCGAAGAAAAACCCAAAGCACAAGAATTCTTCATTCAGCCAAGAATTCTAAGTCTGCAAGCTGAATTCAATTTTTGATAATGCCGTTGTAGGAACTGGAACTTCCAGAAGTCAGTTCATGAGAGAATGTTTTCATGGAACACATTAGCGGCATGTACAGGGACGTTAAAATTAGGAGTGTCAAGTCGATTGCCAAATATTCCTATACTTAGAATGGCTAAATAATTTATTTATTATTACAAGAGAGAACCAAGAATTCTATTCACGGTTCCAAACAGGCGGTCACCCACTGACCCCATCTATTTATGGAGAAAAACCTGACAGACAAGGGTGTGACGAACCGCCCTTACTAAACAATGAAAAACACAATGCCAAACTTAATGAAATGCTGGCAGTAAGCTTAATCCTCCCACTCGGGAGCTATACCTACTCAAAGCTTTTACCTGAAAATGGCCGAAATAGAAAGCGTATTGACCGGGTGGCCAATATTGCAGGATGTCCACCAAAGATAGCGACTAAAGCCGATTTTCCACTTGCGAATTATTTGATTCGCGCGAAAAAATTCGCAAGTGGAAAATCGGCTGGGGAGAGTACGAAAGATATGTAAGGGGAGCACGGGTGGCGCGTGATGTTAGCGCGCTGCCTCTCACCAAAAGTTAAGCCCGGTTAGATGGGGTTAGTACTTGGATGGGTGACCGCTTGGGAATGACCCCGTTGTCGGGCTTGGACTCATGTGAGTAGAGTTGTAGTTGATCTCTCCTGTGCTTCGAGGGTTTTTTCACCGGGTTCTCCGGTTTTCCTCCCTCCATAAAATCAACACCTAACATCTTAGCTGTGATCCGTAGTCTGAACTGTGTCGTTGGCGGCTGCTTGAAGCGCCTTTGATATGCCTCGACACGGCCACGTTGATCTGCGTCCTTCGCAATTCAGCCGCTGGCTGCAAGTAAGGATGATTAGCCACCCAGTCCTTTATCCTTTATGTAAAGACGATAACAAAAAAAAACGTATGCGGGGATGGTAACGGTGGAAAGAGACCGCGTGCAAGGTACGACAACGCATCTACCGATGGAGAGGGGAATCGAGCCTTCGGTACGAACATGTGCAATTTTGCGCATTGGCTGATTGGCCAGAAGGCAACGAATTGGTAATTGACAATGTGATTGGTTACTTATAGTTAGGCCACATAAAAAAAATTCCTTGATTCTCATCACCGCCCGATCACATTTTGAAGCCCGCGTGCACATATGTTTTTATTTTGTTATAAAATATAAATGTGCCGCCCGCCCGAAAATCTGCAGAAAGTTAATTTTTTTATATTTTATATTCGATTTTTTTGATGTCCCAAGCCGAGAATTTCTGCAACGGAATTATTTCATTGCGTGTGTGGTGGGACCTTGCCCTTGGTGTGACTTTGAAGGAAAATATAGGAACTGTCAACCTTTTTACGTAAGTATTTTATTATATACATTTCGGAAAACAAGGAAATATAAAAACACCTCCCTCTCCAATTTCAAAATTTTATGGAATATTTTTTATATTTTAATATAAAATATAAAATATAAACCTCCCGCCTCTTCGACATTTTCAAAATGTTGTGATGAGAATCAAGGAATTTTTTTTATATGGCCTTAATCAGCTAATATAATTTAATAATTAGCAATTAGACAACGAATTTACTGACCTGTTAGTCTGTCACTGTAAAAGACTAAAAAAATCGTCACTTGACGATATAGTCTGGGGTTTGACTGCTGATCTGAGATCAGATCACTGATCTGGTTAGGGGTAGCCTGCGTGCAGACACTCCTTCCCCCTCCTGGAATCGGGGAAACGGGGTCTGCGAAACGGCGTTCGTAATCGTGTTCCTGGTCACGTGAACCAAAATAATTAATTTATATGCTAGCATAATTACCACACCAATACTTGCATTTGCAAGCCACCATTATTACGGCTTTCGATTATTTTCTAGTTTATTTACGTTCGAAAGTTGCAAGTTTCATCTGAAAACGTTGAACATTTAAAAACAATTCAATCAACTTGCGCCGTTGGATTTTGACAGGTTGTTTTGAAATGACGCCGCAAGTTGATTGATTTGTTTTTAGATTTCAACGTTTTCTGGTGAAATTTGCAAATTTAGTGTTTATTTTGGTCGACAGTTCTGTCCTGAGAGAGATTATATTGATGAGAGAATGGACGAACTGGCGAAAAGTCAACGTTTGGATGCGAAGAAATTGAGACTGTTGGTGTCGATGTGTACTCGATGTTTATTCCAAGCACGATGCTCACTGATTACCATGGGAATTATTTCGGTAGATCTGTGTTTTTTTCTCCCAAACTGATAAGTTCGGCTGTTTCTTGGTGTTAATTGCACTGTGTGGTTCTCTATTAAAGGTATTAACTGCTATATTTCATTTAAAAAATAATTTATTTTGATGTTGAGCGGCGACAATACCGGATCCAGACAATATTAAATCGCAATCAGCGACAGCAAGTCGATCGTTTCGACGGAGAACGCGTGTAGTACTCACACAATCGATTTCTCTTTTTTACATTGAGTGGCTGGCATGGAAGTCTTGAATGATGCAAATCGTAGAGGTCGGCCTCGACTTTTCGCAGATTATTTATTATACCGCGGCGTTTTTTAAGCTTCTCGACACAAGATTTGCAAATATATGGTGACTTCGAATGAATTATAAATTCAAGCGTAGCTAATTCTTCTTTCACTTTAAATGCACCTTTACCATCAACCAGGTTTTTGTCCTTATGTTTCAAAATTTCGCAAGAGCAGAGAATACATGTTAACATTTCAAAGTAGGATAGACGAAGGGAGACAATATAGAGAGGGGAACCCCGCTATAGCTTTTTCACATGAGAATTTACTAATGATCAGAAGAAATCTGACCAATGAAATATCGGCTACTTAGATTATCTTTTGTCAACCAATCACATATTAGTCCTTAAAATCCAGTGACTACTCACGTGACCAGAACACGATTACGAACGCCGTTTCGCAGACCCCGTTTCCCCGATTCCAGGAGGGGGAAGGAGTGTCTGCACGCAGGCTAGTTAGGGGTGGACCATTAGAAATCAAGAGAGGCGGGGGGGGGGGGGTGTGACAATTACCAAAAAATAATTCGTGCAAGGAAAATGATAACGAAAAAAAAATCATGCAAACGATCAACAACAACAAAAAATTCGTGCAAGCGAAGTGCACCATGTGATTTATCATATGATAAAAAGGAATTAAAAGCTCACTGTTGATTTATTATTTTCACACTGTTGATTTATTTATTTCACACTCATAATTGATTTATTATTAATTTCGGATAGCATAGACTCACAAATCATAATGAAAGAATTAATGAAAGGGCCTAACGAAAGAGGTAGAGAAGACTCTGAAAATGCCATTTCTAAGTTTATCAAGCTTCCTACATCCCTGATTTAGACTTTGCAAGAGACAGCAGATGGGAACAGGCCTGAAGAAGTGCACTAGAGGACGCCCCTCAACCCCTCAGAGATTTCGTTTATCTCGTATTTCTGTTTATTTCTCTCTTGAGTTTTTGTTTCCAAAGTGGTAATATTATGTCGTTATGCGTGCAATTTAAAGTAATAATTTTTTACTCGAATTCAGAGTTTGTGCAACTTTTTATTGAGTGGTTCAATTTTATAAACACTCCAAAGCACAGAGAAACACGCACTTTTGAACACTGATATTTATCATCATCGTCTTTTTAATAGTGTTCAAGCCACTATTCACCGCTTTGATATGATCGCTAGTTGTACTTGTATTTGCAGGCCACTTCTCGCTGTTTTTATAAAGTGCCACGTGGTCAGTTTTGGACTGGTATCCTTTCGCGTATGGCTTAAATAAGCCTATAAAAAAATTCCTGCGCAGCTTGCACACTGAAAAAAAAAAATCCTGCAGGGAATTTAAGCTGAAAAAAAATTCATGCACACATTTTTCACCCCCCCCCCCCCCCCCTCCCTTGATTTCTAATGGTCCACCCCTTAGACAGACAAAGTATAATAGTAATCCAAATAGTGAAATAAAAGAAGTGTGCTGCGTAGGCAGTGTTGAAATACAAATCGAAATATAGTATATAAGGTTTGAGTACTGCCGAAAATATTTCGAGCGAAGGCCCTTCGTCAATCCTGATACATAATGTTCGGGTTACTTGAAGTACCCACCCAAATGAGTATTAACCGCAGTTCAAAACTAGAAGAGGTGCGTTGACTCGCCTCCTTGTCATCGATTTTCAATGAACGTGTGATTTGTTCGTTCATTTGGTTGTGATTTAAAAAATAAAACATTTATAAAATG